>JAVQIZ010223682.1:5000-22872 GCA_036023535.2 Galaxias brevipinnis | reverse complement strand
GTGTGTGTGTGTGTGTGTGTGTGTGTGTGTGTGTGTGTGTGTGTGTGTGTGTGTGTGTGTGTGTGTGTGTGTGTGTGTGTGTGTGTGTGTGTGCGCGTGTGTGCATGCTCCTGCAGCCCAGGCTCAGCTCAAAGCACCATCACTGAAGCTCCATCACACCGCAAGAGAAACAGGGCTAAGAGGACATTTATATAGTTGGGTTCGCCATGTTCAAAGTCTTGGTCGGCACTGATTTAAGATCAGCCAGATGTTGCCTTATTTGCCCTTAGACTACTGTTACACAAAACTGAGAAAAGCCTATCAGTCGAAAGAAATGGGAATTATTTGCATGGTTTTGGAAAGCAATAGGATCAATGCCCCAAAGTGAGGGTGATATTTTTTGACCTGATTGATGTCCAGAAATACTTCCCAGGTTCATTCTTGTGTGGTCTGCATTAAACCATTATGGCTAATAGTTGACACTCCATCCTGATTGTTTTTGTCGTTGGTTTGTAGCAGTGACAGAAGCGTTCATCGCACTGCCACCATGACAACCCTTGTGTCTCATTTCAGTGTCAGTTAATTTCCAATGGGATGCCGCTGCTTGTGTGTTTGAGTGTGTGTGTGTGTGTGTGTGTGTGTGTGTGTGTGTGTGTGTGTGTGTGTGTATGTCACTGTGTCTCTAACATGGTGGGAGTGGGCACCTAGCCACACTCCATCAGTCAGCAGGCTCCAGAGGCCCCCTGCCCCCTCTTAGGCCTCAGGCCTCAGGAATAGAGTAGTCCTGCTACTGGTAGTGCCACCCCCTTAAGCTCTCTGGATGACCCCGGCCCCAGTCTGCCTTCAGCCCCCTCCACTCCTCCACTTTAGCACTGTCCCCCCATTTAGGGTGGGGGTGGAGATTATAGATATTGCAATCTTTATTATGGGCTTTATGCTCGGGGCCATTATCAGTAATCTGTGGCGGGCTCATGTGGTGGGGGAGTCGTCTGACCTGGATTCAGCAACCACCACAGGAGTGGCTGTTAACCGGAGACACTTCATATTTACCATCTGCAACATTCCACCCAGCTATTAGCAATGTGCAGGGCCAGCCTTCCTGAGCGTCTGTCACCAATGACTGGTCCAGAGGATGGATACCCCCGTTTTGGTGTTATCCTAAGAAGTGAACTAAGGCCAGGGCTCTATGTATTAACATGATGGCCTGCAGCTACACTGTACATTAACCTGTCAACAACACCACTAGTAACTCTGGGACTCCATGAAACTCTATGGCTGTGTTTACCACAGTGAGGCAACCTGAGATCAAACACAGTATTGTGACACATAATATTGTTCAGACATTACTAGAGACACACAGACACAGACTGTGTACAGTTTAACACTATAGTAATATATTGTACGGTCTAGATTCCCATGGTGGAACTGGCATCAGTTATCCTAACAACTGTTTTAATTCATTGTGACACAGATATAATCCATAGGTATAAAGGGGAATTTCTTTGCTGTGAGAAACTCAGCAATGGATACAGAGCAGATGTGCAGTGGAGGTCATTTGTCCATATTTGTTGGATGTGGGAGAGGGTTGTTGTTTTCCATCTCTCTCTACTCTCTCAGTGGATCTCTTCTGATTGTTCACTTCTTGACCCTGCATTCTGGGGACCCTCCCACTCTCTGACGGTTTCTGTTGGTCCTCTTTGTCCCTAATCTGGGCCCCCAGGACCACTCCTGGTGTGTGTGTGTGTGCGTGTGTGTGTTTGCATGCATGCGAAAGTGTGTTTGTGTTTGTGGGGTTGTCTACTGTGTGTATGTCTGTGTGATGTGTGTGTGTTAAATATGAAAGGAGATTAAACCGACTTAACTCTCGCGTCTGGCATACAATTTCCAATCCCATACCCTATCTGTGGGGAGTGATGTGTGCCCATGCGCTGACACTCAAGGCTCCTCCCCCACCCACCGCACCCAGGCCAAGCATTAGTCCAAATCCCTGGCTTTCTGCATCCCATGACTCATGTTTGCAGCTGGACATTTGACATACATTTGTTATGATTATTTTGCTACACATTTGAAGGACATCCCCCCTCTTTACTCATCCGTCCTCCCCCTCAAGCTTACATGAGCGGCCATTACTTTCAATATATTTACTTATTACCCACTGTGTTGAGATACGTGCATGCTGAATTGAAAAGGGTTTCTTTACTTCCTACTTCCACAGTTCCACTGTAGAGACCCATGCTGCTACAGTCCTGTGGTCCCCCTAACCCTTTGTCCTCTCTGTGCCCCATGACAGTTCACAGCGAGGATGTGGGCTCCACCAGGCTGTACTTTGTGAACGCGTCCCTGCAGAGGGTGACCTACTCCAGCTCCGTGGGGGTGTCGCTGCCCTGCCCGGCGGGCGGCACCCCGAGTGCCATCCTGCGCTGGTACCTGGCTACGGGCGACGATATCTATGACGTGCCCCACATCCGCCACGTGCACGCCAATGGCACGCTGCAGCTCTACCCCTTCTCGCCCTCCGCCTACAACAGCTACATCCACGACAACGACTACTTTTGCACCGCTGAGAACCAGGCGGGCAAGATTCGCAGCCCCAACATTCGCATCAAGGCTGGTGGGTCACCTAACATGGGGGACAAGTAACAGGGTAGAGGGTTAGGAGTAATCCTACAGGGAACCTGTTTAATCGTTCAGAGAGAGGAAGGCCACATTTGTCAAAATGCTTCTGCCCAGTCAACAGCATGAGCCCCACTCAGGGATGGAGCGAGAGAGAGAGAGAGAGAGAGAGAGAGAGAGAGAGAGAAGTAGGGAGGGCTGAACCAGAGTAGACTATCAGTTCCCACCTCCCAGGTGGACCAAGATCACTGTTGACAGAGGAAACCGCCTGCCCCACGAGAAACCACATCCACTCTCACCCTCCACTCCGCCACGGCTAAAAGTGTGCCCTCCCTCTGCAGTGTGTGGGGGGTTTAAACTCCCAGCTCCACTGGGATCTCTGTGGTCCCCGTTTTGAGAAATACAGAAATATGTTGGCGATGCTGCTGGCGTCTGCTCTTGCTGTGTTCATTTACAGCATGCTCTTCTTCTCTCTTCATCCTGTCTGTCCTCTCTCTGTACTGTCTCCTCCCCGTTCCCTCCTTCCTCTTACCGCTAAATATAGACGCAGCAGCATTCTTTAATAGTCTCTCATTAGGAAAGCTAATTGGTGCACTATATTGATTCAGCTGGATCGGACTGCTCTTGTAGTTGGCTGTTTTTAGTTAGTTTGCTTCCTCCTTTCTTCACATGGAGGTCCCGTGGACTTAGGTGGTCCAGTACACACCTGTATAACACCTTAGGAGACACTGTAGGGTTGCACCTTAGACCTGGGCTTTTCAACCAATCTCTTGTTATTCTGTCTCTCCTCTCCTCGCCTTCCTCCTCTCTCCTTCCCTCCCACCGTCCACCCCTCCTGCCCATGTCAATCATCCACATCAGGGCAGACAGACCCCCCCCCACCACCACCTCCATCCCTCCTGCCGTCAACATCTGTTTTCATATTCTGCCTCCCAACACCGACCTGCACTAATACTCATACTCATACTAATACTAATACTGGTGGCGAGTTGGGGATTAGAAAGCCGCGGCCTGGAGCCCAGCACGCCAGCCGGTTCTCTGCCGCCCTCAGCCCCTCGTGACCCAAAAGCCCGTCCCCACCAGACAAAGGATTAGAATTGGTCCATGGTCCCCGGGCCAAGGCCTGTGGTTGGCTGGCGGGTGCTGCTCGGCAGGTTAGAGCACGCCCAGGTTGGTTCAGAAGGGACAGATCAAGGGTAAGGGACACAGCGCATGGGACAGTTTGGGAGTTTCGACGATATTATGGCATTGGCAGAGAGTCCTTCTTTGTTCTTCTATTTCACCATGCTAAACACTTCTCTTGATGGGGCAATGTGTGGGCATAAAAAATTAACAGTTACTCAGGCCCAACATACTAAATGAGTTTAGAGATATTTTAAGATCGCAGTGGCCTGCCCCTTTAATGCCTGAGTACAGACTCAGTCAGTCATGTAAAGTAGCCCATCACAGCTGGAGCTATAAGTGTGTACTGAACTTCTGTGGATCATGTGTGGATAAAGATGTATTTTGTGTGCGGCAGTGAGCAGACAGGAAGCTGGCTCTGCTTGTTCTCCCCCTCAGCCATTTCCAGGGAGGGGGGCTCCAAACCAGTTTCTTAGCAACCTTCAGCTATGTCCTGGCTCCTCGTGATTTCACTAATGAGTTCCTGCTCATTCAGGAGAGTGTAAAATATTGCATGAACATGCATAAGGAGTGCGGCAGACTGGCTGGTCCCTCCCCCATGGTTCTAACCACTAGACCACTCCAGACCCCCTGCTACATTTTTTTTTTCAGTTCTAAGCAAAATAATAGATATATGCAATGTTAGCGATGCTAAAGCTAGCCAATCATTCTGTTGTTTTTTCTCTTCTTCGGCTTCTCTGTTTATATTGAAAATCGACTGTGGGATTAGTAATGCTAAAACAATAGATCGCTAAAACCCCAAGTTTATAGTTCAGTAGAAGAGTTATTATTTGTTTATTTATTTTTTATTTTTTAATAAGAGGGATCATCATACAATAGCTTTTTATCTGCATTTCACTCTAATTCTATTCCAAATGTTAACAATAATAAAAGCAACCTCACACATCTCAAAAGAGAAAAGAGATTGTTCTGTGAAAGAACATTGTAATACCAGTCTCATTCTCGTGTATATGCGGGCCAAGTTACCCCCATGCAACAAAAGGCCCACAGGAAAGGAGAAACCTCCACCTGAAGAGCAGTGCTGCCATGAAACCAATAACCATATTCTTCACAGTCCCTCTTTTTGTAACAGCTCTATCAATGTTTAATCTTCTCACTGCCGTATCAGGCCTTCACCTGACCTGTGTGTGTGTGTGTGTGTGTGTGTGTGTGTGTGTAGTTTTCAGGGAGCCCTACACGGTGCGGGTGGCTGACCAGCGCTCCATGCGGGGCAATGTGGCCGTGTTCAAGTGCCTCATCCCCACCGCCGTGCAGGAGTACGTCAGCGTAGTGTCCTGGGAGAGAGACACCGTCTCCATCGTCCCAGGTAGGAATACCTGTGTGGGGTATGGAGTGTGGTAGGGTGGAGTCTAGCGTATGGCATTAATGAGCTATATGTGTGTGTGCACGTGTGTGTTCTCCATGCCATGGGAGTGAGGTGATGGAGATGTACTACTTTTGTGACTAGGTGAGTGTGTGTGTGTGTATGTGTATTACTTTGTGTATTAATGTGTGTGTGAGCGTGTGCATGTGTCTGTATGTGTGAAAAATGTAAGAAGATTAACTGACTTAACTCTTTGCATCTGGCATAAGAATGGCGGTGTGGAGCTGAGGACACATGATGATGTATGTCTCTGTATATCCTGACCAAACTATAACTCCTGTCTGTCTGCTCACTGCTCTGGACCACTGACTCACCCACACCTCCCTCCCTCCCTCTATCCCGGCCTCCTTCTCTGACTTCTGGTTTCTTGTCTATCCTTCTACCTTGGTGCTTTACACTGTTCTATCCCTAAACCTTCCCGCTTTCTCTCGTCTGCTCCTTTCCAGCGCTTTTCTTTCGATCCCATGTCTTTCTAATAGATCTTGATCCTCTGACTCCGTCCTCCTCTTCCCACTAGCAAGTCCTTGAAGACCAGTGGCACAATTTAGAGACACGGTGTCAATATGAGCATGCCCCTACATCTATCCTCATTAACCTCATTTGCGTGTGTTGGTGTGAGTCTGGATTTGTTAGCGGTTTTACATACAGCTTGCTGTAAATGTTCTCTACACTGCGTTGCCATCTCTATCAGTAGTAAGTGTAAGGTCCAGTATGTGACATATTGTCAAAACAAAACAATGTGATGAAACGGTGATTTCCAATGCTGACAATAGCAACCTGAAGGGCTGAGAGAAAGAACCAAAGAGAGAGAGGAGCTGGGGCAGATAGTGGGGCAAGAACAGCCTCAGGACCTGGCAGATGGCGTTCTATATACATGCATCAAACGCACACGCACACACATACACAGAAACTCACACACACACACACGCACGCATGCATGCATATGCACACACATACACAAAAACACAAAAAAATACAGACATGCAACACACACACACACACACAGACAGACACACACACACACACACACACACAAAGAACAAGGCCATTTTGCCAGCACACTTAGCACTGACACATTCTTTTTATGCGTAAACTTCAAGTGTGAGTCTGACTGCCATCTTGAACTGTGTACTCTTTTGAACTGTGCCACATTTAGGTGTACTCCTTCTGTTATGCGTTTTATCACACTTTTTTTCATCTGTCTTTGTTTAAATTCCTTTAAAACTATCCAAACAATTAGTTTGACTTGCCAAGTCTTGCTCAGTCCAACTCATTGATCAAGAATCACATTCTATCATAAAAAGTAATAGACGTGGTTTTTGTCTAAAAAAACTAAAGATTTGCAATATTGCAAAGACAAATAATCCCTTGCTCTTGACTGAAATGGTGAAAAAAACTTGATTTGAGGAAAATACTAAAATAGTTAATTTACATGGACTCAAATGAATCGACTCATTTAAAAAAGTCAAACTGCACATCACTACATAGAACCTCTGTGTTTCCACCTCTGTGGTGTTAAACCACTGCTTCTATCTCTATTGTGTTGAACCACTGTGTTAATATCTCTGTACTGATAGAAGTCCTGTGTTCCATTTCTCTGCTGTTGAACCTCTGTCTTTATATCTCTATGGAGTTGAACTCCTGTATTCATATCTCTGTACTGATATAACCATTGTCTTTTTATCTCTATGGTGTTGAACTCCTGTATTCATATCTCTGTGATAATATAACCACTGTTTCTATCTCTATGGTGTTGTGCCTGTCATTCTGTACTGCTGCTACTGTGGCTAATCAGGGATATATAGGTCAGCGGATGATCAGTGAACATGTTGGACTGCTCGGCCCTCCACCACCCAACACAGCGCTGAGCATTTGAGTGAGCACAGCCCAACACCCACGCAGAACAGCCCCTGTGCTGACCATGCTAATAAACACTCTGAATCTCTAGTCTGGACTTCTTTGAACACAACCCAACACCAATTTGACCTTGGCCCCACCCAAATTGGACAAGGAGACAACGACCTAATCAAAATAACAGTAACAACTAGATACAGTAATCTCTCTGCATTATGACATCTCTGGGAAGCAACATCACATCTGCCATAACAAATCCATAATCTGGCCCTGTGGAGCGCTGGACAATCTCAACATCGCAATCTCCACTTGGTGCACATAAGCTCGCCGAGACGCATGCAAGCACATAAACATATAAGCACACGCACACATATACACACACACACACGCATACACACACACAAACACTTTGGATGATTGTCACATGGGGAGCCATATGCATTTGTGGTTATATAAAGGGTCAGACAGGGCAGTGAACTCTGGATGCACTAGTGAATGACAGGTCTGCACTGTCTTTACTCAACCGAACCACTGTCTTGATGTTCCGCCAATCACCCCTCTCACCTGCCTGTCTGTCTCAGCCTATCTCAGACAGAATAGAGAGTGGCAGAGTTCTAAGGCTTGCCTTATCAGCTCTAATGAAGATGAGGAAATTGAAATTGATTTTGTATGTGCAAGCCCTTCTGGTATCTGGCTCTCTGAGCACAAGCCAGTAATTGGTGGACATTGGAAACAATGTCAGAAACGTGTTTGTTTTTGTGCGTGTTTAGTGTGTGTGTGTGTGTGTGCGCGCATGTGTTACCACTCCCTGTCCTTAGTTTATTTCATAGTAAGGGTTTTTCTACAGGAGTATCTTCTCGTTTGATAACTCTCAATTTAGAGCTGTCCTTTTTCTTTCCAATGTGGGAGTGATGACTCAAACGCATTGCGTATGCGTACTGTCTCTCTCCAAGCTGGGTGGTGAAATTAGAGATGGGAGTTAACCGTATTCAAGCATGGGGATGATGAGAAGCAGGGAAGAGGGAGTGGTTGGGAGACAGACAGTAAAAGAGTGGTGAGAATTATACTGGGAAGTAGGCAGCCTTCAAAATGCACAGCCCCAAACGGGAAACAGTATCTAGGCGGATGCAGCCTCTCTAGGAGGCAGGAGATCGGAGCCTCATTGGCAGAGCACTCACGTACCCCTGGCAAGGTGGTGTTGATAACCTAACATGGCATGGTCGCTTTCCCCCTGACCCTTAACAGCTCCTTACACTCTCTCTCACGCTCCGTCCCCATCTGGAGTCGGATGCTCTGCGAGGGTTTGCATATGTGCCCATGCGCTGGGTGTGTACCTGTGTGCATGTTTGTAAGTGCATGTGTGTGTGTGTCTGTGTATGTGTGTATGTGTGTGCCAATGCATGTCTGCATCAGTGGCGAAGCAAGGAATTATTCTATGGACAGGCGTGAGAAAATGTGGTCGGGCATAACCCCATATAACAATCAAACTTAGAATAAACGTTGTATAATGTATAAGCTATAAATATTAACGTCACCAATGTATATTAAATGGTTGAATCAGCTTATGTTTTTCATTAAACTGTTAACCAAATGTGTGTTAGTTGCACAGCGCGTACAATCCGACATTGATTCAATGAGTACAGTCCAAGTCAAACAACGCAATTCAGGTGTATGACAAGAGGCAAGACTAGCTCCAGTATAAAATTCAACATAACCTAATTACTCATTCAGTTGTCAACATCAGCATTGATATGAAGAAAGTGCTCTGAGGCCACAACAATGACAACAGTCAACTCAAGACACATTAGGCTTCATTTGATTTGGATGAATGAAGACGCTCTCTTTACATATTAAATTTAGAATGCATAGGCTGCCGCCTATTCAATTAAAAAACACATTCTATTAACAAGCTTACTCTCGATTGAACGAGCACTCTTAACTGAAACACACATGAATGACCTGACTATACACCTATGAAGCAAAGCAAAAAATAGAACAATGACAAAAATATTCCATAAGATTTGGAATTAAGCTACATCAAGACTATCCCCTAGTACATTCATAATAGCCTACTTGCTTCCACTGCTTGATCTGCTTCATATAGCAATTTAAACTGGTCCAGATATGGGCCAAATGTGCGCCAACATTTGGTCCAGATCAGTAAAATGTGTCCGCCCCAGTGTCTTTTTGCGCAGTGGACCACATCCGGTGTGGATCTGCATAATGGACAGAATTGTGCCAGAACTGGGCCAGATTTTAAAAAAAGTCAATACGGCCCAAATCTGGCACAGATAGGCTACATTACCCATTTAGTTTGCTCTAGTCAGCACTGGGCATTTGTGTTTCAGACCGTACACAAGCTGCTTTTCAAAGTTGAATTAACACATAATCTTTATAATAGGCTACACATTTACGCAGTGACGTCACCACCACCCGTGTATCTGACAAGAAAAGTCTTGTTGTAGTCACTTGTCACGCCTCTATGGTTCTTTCAGTAACAGTGAATCATAGACAGAAATCTGACAACGTTCGAAGGAGGGTACTGAATGATGCTGAAGACGTTCTCAGTCATGGTTGCAAAAGGATTCTCTCCCAGAGCCACTTGCGGCATAAGTCGAAACTGAGACAAGACCGAGACCGTGGGAGTTGAGACCGAGACAAGACCAAGACTAGGGGGGTCGAGACCGAGACAAGACCAAGACCGGGGGAGGGGTGGGGGATCCAGACCGAGACAAGACCGAGAGTATAGAAGCAAGTCAATGTAAATTCTTTGCTAATTTGAAAAAAGGCTATGGACAGAACTAGCTGGCATGCAAGTCAACATTAACATTTCTAAAGTCCTACAAGTGGCCAATGCTATGATAACAAAACCCTATCAGCTAACTTGGGTTAGCAAACCCTAAAGATTGGTAGGATTGTGAGCTAAGGTTGACTATAATGCTTTACACTGAAGATAGCTGAAAGGGTTTCATAATCATAGCAAACGTTTGAAAAAAGTCGAACTTCAAGGAATGTTAACATTGACATGCATGCCAGCTAGTTTTTAGCGAGTGTCTAGCTAACACACAACGAACAATTTAGCTTAAGACAAATTGTGGTGCCTCTGGATATATCTAACAAAGTTGGAGGTAGTCTGCATCACATTGGAGGGATAGGGAGACCTTATTAGGTTCACAGGTGAACACTGCATGCCTGTATAGCCTACCCAACCTTACTTTAATATAAAGTTGATTGTGATATTTGTGAGAAAATATATATTCCGTAGGCCCATATTTAGTATTTAAAACAACATATGAATCTAAACAGCCGAGATTGAGTCAAGACTGAGACTAATAGGTCCGAGATCGCAAAGACCGAGACAAAATAGGTCTGAGTACGAGACAAGGCCGAGAACATTTAATGTCTAGAGACCAAGACCAGACTCGAGTACGTACTACAGCTCTGGTGATTGCCACGCGTCTGGCGAGTTGCGTGTCTGGCGTCCACTGCTCTTTGCATCAACTTCTGTCATGCAAATTCGAAACCGCCAATATCGCAAACTAGAACTGTTTCATGAAATAATAAATTAACGTATTAAGTAAGAGAAAGTAGACCCCTAATTGTTTCGCTTTCAAACTTCCGAGCTAAAGGTGAGATAGGCAGTTTATTTTTGGTGTCATTGGGCAAAAATTCCGTATTAACCGTGCAGCATATTCTAATTCAAGTGGTCTGAAAGAAAGTATCTACTCCTACCCTCCTCTTGGCTCTGTTTACAGGCTTCAGAAAATCTAGCCCGTGATGGGCGACTTTGGCCAATCAGGTAATTTCAGAGAGAGGGCGTTCCTATCAGTTGTTCTACAAATGCAGACGCGTGTTCACGTCCGTTCAGACAGTGAAAGTGATTCAATTGCGGACAATGTTGCTAAAAAAGTTGCTATTCCAGCATTGGAAACAGCATACACTTCAAAGCAACTCAGAAAGAGGAAGACAGACTCTAAAACAGGGTCTGACAATAAACGCAATAGAACACGTGTAAAAATCGGTGAAGCGTTTGAGAGAACTGCGAGATTGCATTAGCCACAATTTGGACTCGCAGCTTGTCGTTATGGGGTTCTATTTAATGCCAAGATTTTTCAACTGGCTTTGCGTTTGTCGTTGGCTATTGTCGGCTTTTGCGTTGGCTTTATACATTGCGTTTGTAGTTGCCTTTTGCTTTGGCTTGTACAATGCGTTGTTGCCTATTGCATTAGCTTTGTTCAATGCGTTTGTCGTTGCCTATTGCTTTGGCTTTGTACAATGCGTTTATCGTTGCCCATAGTGTTGTCATTTGCATTGACTATGCTGATCGTTACACACAGCCTTCCACTAGCGATATGTTTCCATCCCTGTTGTATGTTACATTTGTGACCGTTTGGGAGTTTAAATACTTCTCTCAGAATAGTCAATACAAACAACAACGCAATAGGCAGCAAGAAATGCATTGTTAAAGTCACACAATAGGCAACGAGAAACGCATTGTATAAAGCCAAAACAGTAGGCAACAACAAATGCAAAGCAACGACTAGCAATGTATAAAGCCGATACTATTGCCATCGACAAACGCAAAGCCAGTTGCATAATTTCGTCAATGATGGAACCCCATATGCCGTCGGCTCGCTGACGGTTGCCTCTGCCTCTGGTCAAGCGACATTGTGTTGCACTGTATGAAACGCGTGCGTTTGCTGCAGAGCTGCCGGAGGACAGCTGTATTTTCAAATTCAGGTGTTCTTTTTGCCTTTTTATGAAAACTGCCTGCCCCACCTTCAAGTGTTAGCATTTACTTTCTACCTAATGTTTTCATCAGATGCCAGTTATCCATGGGAAATAGAAACATTAGTCAGAAAGCAAACGCTAAAACAAGCAAAAAAAATCTAACAAAACAATTACTTTGTCTACTGAGACGTTTATTAAATATTTTATAGAACAGTCATACTTTAGAGGTTTTGGTGATATTGATTAGCACGTCAAAAATGCTGGGTCAATGGACCCGAAGCAAATTGAGCAGGAGGGCAGGGGAAGCAGATCAGGTAGCCATACACAGCGTTCTGTCACCGAATCAATCGTGAATGATATAGACATAGGCCTACACAACAAGTAACAAAGCTATCATTTCCCCTGGTCCCAATAGCTGGTGATTAGCAAATACGCATCTTCAACTTAACTTAAACTAGCAGGCCCTTTCTAATACTTAACAACCCGATCATTGGTCAGGCACAACTCACACCAATGCTAGCTACTTTATTTAGGAAGGTTAGCTGAAGCTTTGTTTGGAGCACATATCGATCTCATGCACTAATAGTAAAATGGTATGCTTAAGAGGATGGGGAAAAGAGCGATTTTAACGAATTAGATCACACGGACAACCTATTGAATTAGGAAACAGTTTATGATTAATGCTTACTCTTTATGATTACAATATTCTTAACAAATCAAATGTACATTGTACATTTATGTTGATATTTGATATAGTTTGGCCCACAGTGATTGGACGAATGGGCCTGGACAGGCACGGGCCCACCAAATTGAGGCCAGGCCCGTTCGTGCCTTCGCCCCTGGTCTGCATCCCTTTTCCCCCCTTGTTGTCCCCTCTTACCAGGGGAGCACCAGTTTGCAGAGGGTCTGTGTCTATGTTCTATATGGGCAGACATCAATCCTTCCATAGCCTTCCATCCTTACCAGTGACACATGTTGCACTACATAAATGAATGCGTTTCATACTAGTTTTTCTACGAGACGCTGGAAACCTGGTGGATGTTCTTCCTTCTAAGTCACTAAGCGTCATAACAAGAGACTTACGTCTACTGTGGAGTACCAATCAAACAAAGCAACGGAGTGTATGTAGCTGTGCCAGAGGGTTTCTACGCTGTCTCCACGTTGTGGCGGCTCTCTGCAGCAGATAGTGCTGATGTGCACTTCTCAGGTAGGCCCTATTGGTCCTAATGGAGGTGGCCCTGGATGCTGGGTCACTTACAGGCTACGTTACAGATCGATCCCGCTCCACATGCACCGCCCCCTGGGGTCCCGTGCAAACACACACACACACACACACACACACACACGTGTCAGATTCCTCAGGGAGTGATGCTGCTTTAAAGACAATGAGAAACACATGGGGCCAGTCCTCTGACCCTTACTCCCTCTCTCCCTCTGCCACATCATGTCAACACTTTGATCAAGTCTCTTGACCCCTCAAAATATCTCCCAAAAATACCCTCCTTCTCCACCACAATGACTGTTAAATTCAGGAGAAGAGGACAGAAACGAGAGTGAGAGAGAAAGAGAGCGGTGAAGAGAGAGAGAGAGAAAGAGAGAGAGGGGGGGGAGTGGGTGATGCACAGCTGAGTGCTAGGACAGAGCTATGTGTTTGTAAATCTGTACATGCGCACTCAAAGGCTGGAAAACATTCATGGCTACATTTGTCAGGCTGGTGTAAACACAGGTTTGACATACAGCTCTTCCACAATGTACAAGTCACTTAACCCCCCTCTACCCCACTCCCACCCCCTGCTCTCTCATACAAACACACACACACACACACACACACACAGATATACACACAACCATTCACAAACCAGCCACAAAGCCAAACACAGTAAAGCCATTTTCTGATTTTCCTTCAAGTTGTTGAGAGCACCTGAACACGGAGTGCTCATGAATCATTAACGCGGGCCACATTACCGCGCTGTGTTCAGCTCAGCCGTCATGTTGGGGGGGGGGGGGGGTCTGCCTGGGCGTAGGGCAGGGTGCGACAGTGGGGCACACACACGTGCGCGTTAACTCCCACAGGACCTGTGGAACACAGCCCTATAGACTACCACTGACTGCAGGGTCACACTCCCTCTCACCCCTCCTCCACTCTCAGCCCCAGTCCCACGCGGCACATGGCACAGCCATGGGGGGTAACATCAAGGACAATGGGCAAATCAGCCAGCAAACCATGTCCCCATGTCACACACACACCCTCACACACTCACACATACCCTCACTACACACCTGCAGCAATAACATGAGGCCCATGGAATTCCACCAAGGACCCTATTTATTCAAATATTTATTCATCTGATATTCAATATGTTACATTGACATAGTGTTCTCTAATCAAAATTTTTTAATTTGCATGGACAAATTATTGACCTTAAAACCAACCTTGAGAGTACTTGATTTACAGGTCCAGCTTCCATACTGTTGTGAAGACTCTCATGCAGTCTATGTTGAACACTGGCTTTGTAGTCATAAGTCCCTGTGTGTGTCTACATCCATCCCCTCACTGCCACTCTCAGGTTTGCATCAGTTTGCTGGGGAGGGAGGGGGGCGAAACAGATGGGCTTCTGGCAGCCATTTTTTACTCAATCCAACTGAGTTTGCCCATGGGTGAGTGGTTCTTTGGCATGAATAAGACTGTGTGTAAGTGTGCGTGGGGGGAGGGGCCCAGAATAAGACAATAAGAACAATTATCTCTGCTGGAGAGGTCCAGGAAGGGATGGGGGTTTGGAACGGGGCGGGGGTGCTGAAGTCAAACAATCCGTCCCTCCGCCACAGGCCTTTGTCTGCTCAGAGCTGAGGGCTGACAAGTGTTAGCTATTATTGACTATTTACACACTACATTCACACACACACACTCAAGTGCACTTACACACACAGACAGCCCTCCCTCGACCAGCGTCCCCTGTCCCTCTTTCTTGACCACTCTCCTTTTGCTATTTCTATATGTTTTGGTAACACACACAATAACAGCTTTTTACCAGTAGTCACACACGCACACACATACACACACACACACACACACACACACACAGACATATGCAGGCAGGCTGTGGTTGGTATTGGTGTCCCTCTCTCTGAGTGAGTGAGTGAGTGTGTTAGAGAGTGAGTGTGTATGGGGCGGCGCTGTATCAATGTCAATCAGTGTAAGCGGGAGAGATGGGAGAGGCCCTGCGAGCACATCACTCTGACAGATCTCTGGTCCACTGTCTCCCCTGCAACCCTCTGTGTGTGTCTGCCTGTGTGTGTGTGTGTGTGTTTGTGTGTCTGTGTGTGTATCTCTGTCTCTGTGTGTATGGATGAGTGTGTGTGTGTGTGTGTGTGTGTGTGTGTGTGTGTGTGTGTGTGTGTGTGTGTGCGAGAGAGAGAGAGAGAGAGAAAGACACACAACATCCTAAACTGCACCCAGAGGCTGCTATGTGTTTTCATCTCCGCTGTTCATTTTGTAGAAGCTTCTATTGAGATCCACCTGTGACTGCCACCACTATCCCGGGGCAGAGCTTGAGAGAGTGAGCAGAGTGTTCCGTAAGGGTCACAGCTTAAAAAGGGGGGGGGGGGCCTTGAGTTCTGGATGGCTCAGTGGTTTTCTGTGGAGAGGTTGGGGTTAAGGAATAGGATTTCTCTAAATTTCTCTCCTCCTTTCTTTTGTTTAGGCTCGCTGAGGAGGGATTAGCTGACGGAGATTACAGGCAATTCTAACCAGACATCATGTTGAAGCAAACGCTTGTTTACCCCTTCAATCTCCCTCCCTCCATTTATCCGTTCCAAACCCCCTTCTCCCTCTTTCAGTTCATCCCTTTCTTCTTCTTCTTTCTAATCCTCTCATGTCCATCAAAGATGTTTGACCCTGGGTCTTACTGGAGGCCAAGGTGGGATCTCGTCCTCTTGATCCCCATTGTTTCCACCCAGCAGAGGGGATTCCACCACCTCGTAACACACAGCGGTGGGCTCCACTGGGAGTATATACCCAGGTTCCTCCAGGAGAGGAACTTTTCAGAGCAGCCTCCCCCAGCAAAGGGCTCTGCCTGCCCAGGGACCCGAGCAGACATGTTGGGGGGATCAGAGGAGATCCCTGGTGGTCAGCCAGGTGTCATGTCACTACATGACCACTCCATCAGCCCTATTGATCCGCTCCTCCAGTCAGTCTATTAGCTGTTCAAACACACAGAAAGGCTGTGTCAACAAGACAGGCCCGCCATTGATTGAAGTGGGCGGTTAATGTGTGAGCAAGGCGAAGACATACAGCAGGAGAGAGAGAGAGAGAGAGAGAGAGAGAGAGAGAGAATCAAAGAGGGAGAGATATTATTGTGCAAGGGAAACATTGGGTTGTTTGTATGTGTGTGTGTTTCACAAAGAGTAAGTGTAATTAAAATGTTAGTGGTTTATATATGGCTCAACGTGTGTTTGGTGCACAATTTAAGGTCACTATGGTTTCTTATGGGTTTGTGTGCATTAAAAAAATCAGTAGTTGAAGGTGTGTGTGTTCATCTGTGTGTGTCTATGTTTATGTGTGCGCACACTGTTTTTGTAAAAAAACGATTCACGTGTGTGCATGAGTTGAAGAACAAAGGTTTTTGTTGGGAGTGCGTGTCTTTATGCGTGCGTGGTCTTGAACGCCACAGCCCAAACAAGAC
The DNA here is from genome assembly GCA_036023535.2 of Galaxias brevipinnis. Lineage (NCBI taxonomy): Eukaryota > Metazoa > Chordata > Actinopteri > Galaxiiformes > Galaxiidae > Galaxias > Galaxias brevipinnis. The sequence goes on along the minus strand of JAVQIZ010223682.1, from coordinate 6,468 downwards.
TAAAGTCCAGAGATGATACGGAGTAGGTGGCAGGACTCGCCCTTACCAACTCGCTCTCTCTTTCACACACACACACACACGCACCTTAAATACAACAGCATCAACTCTGCTAGACTTGGCTTCATTTTGGCTCCCTGTGATGCTGGTCTACACTTTTTTATGTTAGTGTGTGTTTGTTTGTCTTTGTGAGTGTGTGTTTGAAAATGTGTGTCTGCGTCTTTGTTTCTTTGTGAGTGTGTGTTTACGTGTTGCTTTGCGTGAGCATGTGTACACACAATGTGTGAATTCTATGGTTAGCTATTGACACCATGTTTCTGGTCAATATTAGCCATGCATCGGTGTCCACAAATTTCTTTATTGAGCTGTGTGTATTTGTGTGTGTGTGTGTGTGTGTGTGAGAGAGAGAGAGAGAGAGAGAGAGAGGGAGAGAGAGAGCGAGAGAGAGAGAGCGCTGTCTCTCAAAGCTAGACTGTGACACTCCTCTGCCACCAGCGCTCTAATGGGGATGGACCAGTCTGTCAGCCTGCTCAGTGCAGCTAATGTAGCCCACTGCCCCGGGCCATAGGCCTTGCCAATGCAAACACACACACACACACACACACAGACAACGTGACACAAACCATGTTGTAGACGTTGGGGGTGTTTAGGTATGTGTGCATTTGCATACGTTTTGCGCGTGCGTGCGTGCGTGCGTGTGTGTGTGTGTGTGTGTGTGTGGGTGTTCCCTCTTTAGCGACTCACATTGGCACCGCTGTCCCAGATGTCAGCAAGCACATGAAACACATTACATGAATAATGGAGTGCTGTTTCTATGTTTTGTCTTACTCTCTCTGTCACTCCCTCTTTCCATTGATGTTTATGGTTAAACGCCTTCCCCTTTCTCCCAACTAAAACCGGAAAATAGTTGGTATTTGACTCTAAAATGTGCCACTTTACTTTAAGTCAATGTGGTAATATTACTATTGCTAACCCAGCCACTCCCCCGCCCCCTCCCCCTGTTTACCCTTTAAAGTCACAGAGGGCTAAATTGGGCCAGGGCAGCCATCGAAGCAGAAGAGACGCGCCATCCCCATGCAGGGGGAGAGCTAACCAAGTGGCTGTCCAGTCTCTCCCTCTGTCTCTACAACCATCTATTTACTCTCTGTCTGTATTCCTCCTCTAGTCCTCTACTGACCAGAGTCACTCCTGCGCCCCATCATGTGTTGTTGTCGTCCCCCCCTCCCCCCCCCCCTCCCGCCCTACCTTTCCTTACATTGTAAATGGAAGGAGATACCTTGGGAGCAGAGGGTTTACTATGGAGGTCAGAGGCTCAACAACAGACAGTAGACTGAGCTTGGAAAGAGGAGGAAGAGGAGGAGGAGAAAGCATAGAGGGATGATGGAGGGATGAGGTAAGCAGTCAGGACGAGTTAGGGGCGAGGGCAACAGTTAGGACGAGACAGTGAAGCGTGGCTTTTTAATGAAAATAC
>JAVQIZ010223666.1:0-14737 GCA_036023535.2 Galaxias brevipinnis | reverse complement strand
GCCACAGCACCTTACCGCAGCGAGGTCACTGCTGGCGATGACCATAAGACCTTTGATGATATTTTTATCCTCCTAGTCGTTCGAGGTAGCTCTCTGCCCCCCCCCCCCCCACCCCCCCGTTGTCCCCCCGTCCCCCCGTCTGTCCAGCCTTGATTCTCTCTACTGCGCTATGTATGTGGTAACATTGCACGTGGCAGGCAAATGTTATAGAGACCAAAACGAATGAATTCACACCTTTGAGAGAGCGTCTATTTTCATTCCCAAAGTCAAAGAAAATACCATGCCTTCTCCACTGATTACATTAAACAGCTGGGGGGGAAAATGTGCTACCTGACAGATTTCTGTAGAAACAGACCAATCCGGCTATACGTTTGCTTTTGGTCTTTTCAATAAACACAGCGGCACTGGTGGATCCTACTTTTGATGCTGTAAGCTGAAACCTTGTTGTAGGTCACGCTAGCTCTTTGGCACACAAATGAGGATGCGTTGTGACCAGCCAGGCCCGACTGCAAAGGCGTGCTCTGAGCTATAAGGGGAAACCTCTGAAACTGCACCCGCTCTAAATCGCAGGGCTAAAGATGGAAAGCACGGTGTGTCAGGGTTCGGTCACATTTGCCCGTCTAGGTCATCCCAACATGGGTTCATCTTGTTCTCCCACTTAGATACAGTGCAGCAGGGGTTTGAGCAGCTTAACAGCCGATCCTCACTGACATGATCGTGAACATGGTACTGATTGTTTCCCTCTTTTGGAATTCATAGAGTGCTGTTTTTTTCTTTCTCCTCTTTTCACAGTGAAGCCTGTGGTGCCCAAATGCAGCATTCCCAAATCAGTACCCGTAGGGAAGTCTGGCGAGCTGCAATGTGTGGAGGACGAGGGCTACCCAAAGTCTCATTACCAGTGGTTCCGTAACAGGGAAGAGATCCCCGACGACCCCAAGATCAGCCCGAAATTCTTCAACGCCTCCTACACCCTTAACTCAGAAACAGGGACTCTGGTTAGTATGTGGATGTTTAGACAGGGGGCACGTCAGAAGGGCAGGGTGGGGCAGCAGAGCTGGTGGCTTGGCGCCCAGGGGTAAGGGCAGATATTTTGGGGTGACAGTTGATGGTGCGAGGGGGCTTTAGCCATGAGGGGAATCCGGTGCCCTCGTTTGCACATTCCTTAACTCTCCCTCTCCCTACTGCTGAGCCATACACTCGGTGGCTGGCCCAGGGCCACTCTTTAGTCAACCTTCACGCTAGGCTCTGAAAGGTAGTTGTGTTGTTCCTTGAAGCTTTATAGAAAGGTCTGTCTGTTACTCCTATAGTACAATACGATACAATACTCCCCCACCCCTATCCGCCTCCTCAGTTAACAGCTCAGGGTTTGTCTCCTGGTTTGTTAAAGTTTGTTTTGTCATCTTCTCTGCAGAAGTTTAGTGCCGTCAGAAAAGAAGATGCTGGAACGTACTCTTGTCGGGCCAAAAATGATGCTGGGCACGCAGAATGCGGACCTCAGATGATGGAAGTCTGTAAGTCTGTCTAAAAAACAAGCTATATTGTAATATTTTCAAATGGAATTGTTTATAGTTTATAGTGCATCTGACCTGCTATGAAAATGTTCCGTTTACATACATAACAATCATTTTTACTTTTCGTTTGCTTCTCAAACAGATGACATCAACATTGTAGGGATCATAATGGGAGTGCTGGTGGTGGTGCTGGTGCTCTTGTGTATAACAGTGGGCATCTGTTGTGCATACAAGCGTGGCTACTTTGTCAGCCAAAAACAGACAGGAAACAAGTAAGCCGTCCTTGAGTGAATGAGTCCTCTTTTTTATCAAATCACAAGTTATCTCAACCATTAATCAATTGTCAAGTTTTGCGCAGTTCAAACTAAATGTGTCTGGAAGTCTTAGACACAACATGACAAACATCCTAATCATGTTCAATCTCTTCAAATAGTTACAAAGCCCCAGCGAAAGGAGATGGAGTCGACTATGTCAGAACAGAGGACGAAGTAAGTCAAAAGAAATCAGTTGAGACAAAGAGCAAAGCCTCCTTCTATTAATAGCACAAACGTGTCTCAGCAGTTGACAAGTTTTGCATACTTAGATTTCTTTTGTTCTCGGCAGGGTGACTTCCGACACAAATCATCGTTTGTCATCTAAAAGAGGAGAGGAGACAAGGGATAGGCTCACGGGTCAAAGGCATGATACTTTGGACTTAACTCATGAAGTTTGAAATGACCGGTGGGCTGCGACAGTTCGTGCCTTAAGCTCTCGGCGCGGCTGAAATTGAACAATTCAAGTTTGCCAAAGGTGACAGGTTCATAGGTCAATAGTACATTAAACTATTCAAAGTCATTACATATACACACAGGTACTGAAATACATAATTTCCTTTTTTGTATATCATCGATACCAACACAAAATGTCTTGCTAAATCATGGTTTTAGTTTACTGCATGTTTTAAAAGGTTAATCACGGATAGCTGGAGAAAAGAAATTACATAAGATATTCCACAGTAATGAACGAAGTCAGTGTACTCTGAAGTGAATATGTTATGGCACATTTCTACTGCAAACATTTTGCTTCAAACCTTTTGTCATTTATATAACATTTATTTTCTACTGGCAAAATTTGTCTGACTATTTTTGATGGAATATATTTTGAAATGCCTATAGATAAAGGTTTACTTTTTTAAATATTTGTAAAATACTAACATACATTTTTTATTTGGTTGTGAGCTAAATATTGACCAGTTTTAACCACTCAGTATTTACAGTAAGCATACACACAACTTAAAGGACAGTTTAAAAAATTATGAATAACCTGTATTAGCATATCAAGGTTTGTTTCTTAATCAATGGTTTTACATATTTTATGTGACTGCTGGGAATACTTTGTTGAATATATTAGGAAATTCCATGTTAATGTTTGTAGATAGTCTGATATAAATTAGTGAGGCTTCATAGTACTAGTTAAATGCTGGAGAACACAGTACACAATCAGTGCTGCATATTCTTGATTTTAAGTGTCCTTCTATGCTTGCTGTTAATCTTGTATATATTGAATATACTTTCATTTTCTTGTTGTTTGTCAGAAATGTCTGGTAGTGCATTGTAATACAGGGTTTTGTTGGCTAACAATTGTACTGATTGTAAATAGGTAAGTCTGTCACAGAGAAAATTATGTAAAATTGTGAACATTTCTGTTGTAAAACTTCCTATAGGAGGCAATATGAAACTCTTTCCATAGGACTAAAAAGGGTTGTGCGGCCTAATGGGTGTTTGAATTTGAGCATTGAGACACGGTAACAGAAATTTGAAAATCATTGCCAATTTATATTTTACAAAACAGCTGTGTTGATAACTAATTCAAAGCATTAAAACTGCTCCGAAATATGTCTTCACAATATATAATCAGATAACACATTGATGTACACTGGAAATGTGTACTTAAAGTGGTATGTCCTCAAAAAAAGTAGAAAGAAATGTTATTGGAACTTATCAGTGAAAGCACTGGATGCAATTTAAAGGGTTCTGAGAACCATTTTAAAATGATGAAGGCACCTTGGAAAGACTTAAGGAAATTCCTAGCTTTACAAAGGCTTTGGAAAGCACACCCAAGATTAGTCATGGTAGAGTTGATATGCCAGTTAGAACATAGGATGATTTCAGTGCTGCAATCTGCAAATGATTTATAAAGATAACGTTGACATAAAAATGAAACAGACATAATATAGGCACATTACATTTATTAACATTTAACCATTTTGCTAAATTATAAAATGTTATTTTTCCACTTAGACTACAAAGGTTTCCATTTATGCACTGAAACAATCACTCCTCTTAAGTGCCTTCTGCCATTTAAAAGTTTAGCTTTTTTGCCTAGCATGTCATAACACATTTGTACATTGTTTAACATTGTGACTTCTGGAAAATACATAATACCATTGGTCACATTTGTAACACAACAAGAAAGGCGCTTGAGAGGAATGATGACACTGTCAACAATTCTAAAGCCAAGAAAACATTTCCCATCCCAAAACATTTTGCATATCTGTTATATTGTAAATAGCTTTCTTTTTCATTGATTTTCACTTTTTTTTTTCCTTCTTCATTGAAGTAGAGATAGAGATGTATTATGTATTAGTGCCTAAATATTGTGGAAATTATTTTTGGTTATGACACATAGCACTAGTAGTATGTAAAGAGACGGAAATATACAGAATATACAGGAAACAGATTTAGCAAAAGGAATTCATTAAGGCCATAAAATGAGATCTGCATCATTTCAACAGTGGAGAGATTACAGAGTACTGTGTGTGTCCTGCGCTTTGAGGGGAGTTAAGCCAAATACTGACTGCCAATCACGTGTCCTGCTATCCAAGACAAGGTTCCACTGATCCAGCATTGATAATCTGCCTCTTATTTTGTGATACCAGAGACAGGCATTTAATCAGGCTGAAGGTTCACACACTCCTTTTTTTGTTTTGTAGAGAACACAATTTCCTAAACCAAACACATGGGACCTGCTCTCAAGGAATGGTGTTACTCGAGTGTTGACATTTCTTGGTCTATTTAGTTTGTGATTAATAAAACTCACTTCTAATATTTCAATATTTCTTGGCTATTCATTTATTATAAGATAATGTAATAAAAAAAAAGAGATACAGGATCAGTTACTGCTGGTGTTGTCTAGTCTTCCGTTCTCTGAGAGGAGACTGGACATTCCATTGCCTTGGTACAGGAGTTCTGAAAACAAAGTTTCAAACAATTCATCCAAATTGATTTTAGTTCAACAAAAGCATGGTATTCTACACAATGTATTCCACAACCCCTGCTGTCAAAAACAATTTTACAACATTCTGAAACCAACAAAACATATAGTTGTCACTTACTGCTGATCGGGGGACATTAAATGAAGAACATGACCATCATCACTTTTCGATGACCCTGGGAGAGAGAAGCTGTGATTATTACCAACATACTTACCGTACATCCATCAGTATTGAGTGAAAAGGATTAATATTGGTCACCTGTTATACGGTCACTGAAGATGGCGCTGACTCCTTCCCCAAAGGTTACATCATTTATGTTACCTAGGTGAAAGGAATGTGAATGGGATTGTGAAAACTCCACAAGCATATATAAGGCCAATTATATAAGCAAGCAAGTTCCACAAACGCTGTGGTGGTTAGGATTGTAAGAACAATCTTGTGCTGCAAGGCACTGTTATTTCAATATCAAAAGATTTCGTCAAGTTTGTTAATAATTCAAGGCTTAATGAAGTGCACAGTGTAACTGTGCCTAAAGAAAAGAAAGCATGCATCATTAAAACATGAAGGCGTTTTAACACTTCTGTCAATTAAATGTTTTATTTGCCTTTTTCTGCACCCCTGTAGCACTTCAAACATTTTTAACAATGCAGTGTGTAACAAATGAAATGTATTTTTAAGACTTTTATTAAGAGAAATTTCATTGCAACCACAGGGTTCAGGGAAAGCCAGCCATGTAGAAACGGACACAGAAAAAATAAATAAATGTGATGAAAAAGGTGTGCACCTTTGCGGCATACAACGAAGGTTTGGTATGGAGGAGCTGAACACTGGCTTACCTTGTGGAGTGCTTATAGCTCTGTTGGGGCCAGTAATTTTGAAGTGTACTGTGATCAGAAAAGTGAAGGAAAAATCAGACAAGGCAAACTTAAAGTTGAAAAAGTTCAATTTTATCTTTCAGGAGTAATATGTTCAATTCATAATGGTGACGAAATTAAAATGGAATGCTTTTCGAACTTAGCCTTAAATTTAACCAGACTTGGGTATTCAAAGTAGGGAGGAGTAAAAACTCTTATTTTCACATTTCCTGGCAAAAGCTCTAAGGTTTCACTAGCTTTCCAAGCTTATCTGTATGGTGTGGGTGTGTGTTTGCTTTAACCATACCTGATCTCTCCAGAGGTGTGAGGTGTCTGTCGCTGACCCGGCTCTTCAGTAGCCCGCTGCTGCTCCTGGGCTGGGACCCAATGACTAGCGGGGGCAGACGCCTGAGGGCACACATAGACCCTCTTACACACAGTCCCACTCTCAGGGGCTCCGGTTGGCCTTAGCTGCCTGTCACGAGCCCCTCTCTAGGCCGACACGTCTCTCATACAAACTAACCCCCCATTAGGCCGCATTTTTCTTTTTTTATATCACACAATCAATAGAGCCAGTCGTTATTAAAACATTGCTCATGCTGTTCCACGCCGCGATTGCACACCTCACCGGATTATTAACAACAGTAGCTTTCTGCGTGCTCGCCGCTTCCCACTGAATATAAGTACGCCCAGTTAGAGCTTTACGCAGCAGTTTTTACTTGAATTTATAGCGGAGAGAGTTGTGGAGATTACAGTAGAGAGAGCGCATGCATCACACACAATGACCCAGGACAACTCCTTAGTAAGCATTACAACCAGAGCGCTTGGTGCAGGGCTGCAGGGTGTACCTGGATGACTGGACCAGCCTGTGGGACAGCAGGCCCGGTCTAGCCAGCTGCCTGGGCTGGGGAGTGAAGAAGCCTTTCTGGAGGATCTTGGCTGCAGCGGGGGCCGGGGAGCCCTGGACTGATCCCTGGACTGATCCCTGATGGGGAAGGAGAAGACTCAGAGTTGAGTGACACATCGTGGACAAACAAACTGAGAACGGAACCGTATAAAGGCCAGGGGAAAGGCATTGACGTGGCCTCACCGGTGCGGGCCCGGGGGTGGGCGCCCCAGCCAGGCTACAGTTGGACAACTGGTTCTCCATCTCCTGGTTGTCCCGGTTCTCCTTCTCGAACATCTGCAGGTTGTACTCCAGCTCCGTGGCTAGCTGCTCGTCGGCGGCAAAGAACTCCTTCACCTCGCTGCGGTAGAGCTGCATGGTCACCTGAGGGCGAGACGCGACACTGGGGCCTTTAGACAACACTGCTACACCACAGCACACAAAAGCTTACCTTAAGGAACTCGAATGCCAAAGCAATGTATTTTGTATATGCCGTTACATAGTGGTGTGAGGCGAAGTTAAGGCCTGCCACAGCAGCTATTTAACGTCCATGTAAAACGCGCATGGGAGATCGGTGTCTGAGCCCGCGTTTCCCTGCACGCCAAAGACTCAAGTAGCCATGGATACTAAGTAGGTTGAAGGTCAGGCTATAAGCATTTTAACACCAGGTATCAGAAACCAACCATAACACTTGGCAGTGGCTCCCTGCAAGAATGGCTCAACGGGGATGAGCACAGATCAGGGTGCGGATTGCCGTGCTCTCTCTACAGTGTTTTCTGGTTAAACGTGGGAGCCAGAATTCTTACCCTCCCACGTCTGCTCTCCTGGCTAACCTAACCTGATCTCGACCTGGTGGCCCCTTGGCTCAACAGGGAGTAGGTTAATACCTGATCCGTCGTGAGGGTAGAGAGTAGCAGGCTGAACAGAGGAAACAGCTGAGCGGTCTAATACCTCTATCTGTAAAAGCCATCTGTGCACAGGGGGTATGATGGCAAAGGGAACATAAGCCCTCCAAGCTATTGCCACAGAGTAAATTTTTGGGCAACAAAAAAAGGGTGGGAAAAAAAGGTGGACAGAAAAAGAGTCTCTGAAGTAATTAAATAGCATGGCACTGTCTTTCAATACAGCAGAGGATCACTTCGTCACCAAAATGGAGGTTTGAGTAATAGGTGTGATTTACACTCGTCTCACCTGGAGGTAGCACATGAGGTCCTTCAAGACGGGTGAACGTTTCTGCTCCAACATACTCTTTAGGGCAATGATGATGGGGATCATGTTCTCTATAAACACCTTCTTTTGGACCTAGGGAGCAGACAGTGGAGGTTCGTTAAAGACTGACTCCCTCTGCTGGATCTTCCAGCACACTGCACCAAAGGACAATTCTGTAACACAAATGGCCAAGGTAAGACAACAGACCTCTGACTGTGAAAATGTTTTTTTGTTACCCAATTTTGTGTGTGTGTGTGTGTGTGTGTGTGTGTTGTGTGCTACATGAAGTCTGATTACACTTGGCTCAGCTGTATACGTTTTTTTATCCAAAATGACATCTCCCGCTTCCATAGTTACCTGGGCTAACAATGCAAAATTACAGCCTAGATTTTAAAAGATAAACATAGCCTGGACAGCCTTTCAACATTTTCGCTAGGTTAAACTTTGACGTCCGTCCACAATGTCCTAACCTGTGAGACCACCTTCTTCTGGGCCACCTGGATTACAGCCTTGGCCATGGCTAGCTGCTCCTCCTCCTGCTCCTCACTGACCCCTGCAGGCGCAGACATGGCCTGCAGCTTGATCTCCTTCAGGCTCAGGATGCCGAAGCACTCGGCCAAAATCTCGGCCCCGTCAGAGTCCAGAGGGAGCTCGCCGTCCACAAAACATGCTGTCAGAATAAGGGACCACAAACTTACAGAGGTACAAATAATACACTTCTTTTCAGGATATAGGACTTTCCATAATAAGAGATGAATTCCTTGCTGCATTAAGCTCTTTTAGGTTATCAGTTATTAGGTCCTGGACTCCTCACCCAGCACCGTCTGGCTAATCTTGATGGTGATGTTGAAGCGCTGGGCGTCCGTGAAGTGCTCCAGGAGGAAGCGGTAGATCTGGAACCTCCTCTGACGGTTCTTGGCTCCCTTCAGAGAGAACCGGGCCTTCTCACTGCAGAGCGAGCACATTCACAGCACAGGATCTTCAGCGGGAGGCACTTCAGGGGTATATTACATATTTCTGTCTGGAAGTTCTAGTACCTTTCTGTCTGTGGGAACTGGTTGTAGGTCTTGTGTTTGTGGTAGGAGTTGAAGTGGAAGATGCACTCAATGAAGTGCTGGGAGAACATGACTGGGTTCTTCTTCAGCAGGAGGTGGACCAGGCAGTATTCACACAGACTGTCAGAGGGGGGCATTAGAGATGAAAACAAACTATTGATCAAACGATCTGTCCCTTTAGACAGAACCATGACTTTACAAAGGGTCACCTGTCGGCAGATTACCTGGCAATGGCAGGGTCGGTATCCACGAGCACAGTGACAAAGCGGAAGAAAAGGGAGCCCTTCCACTTGACAAACTCCTCCTAAAATTGAAGAAAGAAAATAAAGTATTGAAGGCACGAGACCAGCCAGGCATAAACTACACAGCTTGCTTGAAGTCAAGCCGTTCAGCTGGGGGGGCATCAGCCGTTCTAAAATGTGGGTCGTTCCGTAGTAATTGCCGGGGTATACTTCAACATGGCCAAAAGCACAGCCTGTTATGAAGGTGGACAGTGTTTCGGGGCGTTAACCTGCAGCAGGTTGGTGAGCATGGTGACCGTCTGCTCTCTGATGAGCGGCTCCTTGTCCTGCAGGCAGGCCGAGATGTTGGGGATGTAGCGGTCCACCATGTTGGTGTAGCGCATGCACAGGTCGCACATCACCACCACCACGTTGCTGCGCACGGCCAGCTCGCAGCACAGCTCCAGCTCGCGGGCGAACGCCGGCAGGTACTTCTGGGCCAGCTCCTCGTGCTGCAGGCAAAGCTTCCCTGAGGCGGAGCAGGGAGAGTTTCAAACAGAGTGTTTTTAAGGCCTTATGGGATGTAGGGAGACAAGGACAGTGCTGCTCAGAGAAATAGAGAGAGATAAAAAAGACGAGCGAGAAAAACAGTGAGAAAGGGGAGAAAGATAGGGCAGTGGAAGGACGAAGGAGTCTGAATGGTTATTACCTAGTGTAATGATAGCATGGGCCCGGACATTGCCAGGCAAGGAGGTCGGCTTGAACTGAGACAGGGGCTGGGAGGCACCTGTGTGCCCAGCACCTTCTGATAAAAAAGATCCAAAGCAGATTTAAGACAAGGCAACACACCCAACGGGTCTTGCGACTATTTTTGTTCTGTTCTAAATTATATGCACGCTTCAATGAGAATTCAGTCCTTAATATTAGGCCCATCAACCCTTAAAATAAAAAGGAATTCCATGAATGCGTTACTATGATTTACGGACTGGCGGATGAATATGTCTTTCCTACCTTCCATCTTGTCCACAGTGGGCGTGAGGATGGACTGGACCAGGAGGAAGGTCCTCTTTCCCACCTTGGCGGGACAGTGGATGGAGGCCACTCCAAGAGTGAACAGCTGCTTCACCTGTCAGCCACCGATTGGAGAGATGAGACACACTGTATACGTTGGCAAGCTGAATGGTGCGATTGTCAAAGAGAAACTTACCACCAAATCCTCGTTCAAGTTTTGAGTGCCGTTTTCATTCAGGATGACACCTGATAAATAGCTTTCACAGACAGAGACCAGACGACCACAATGTTGGTTCAGGAAATTCTGAAAAAGCAAACCTTTAATTAGTACACTAAAATCATAAATACGGGCAAATTATGAGCAAGAAATGTACTCTGTTCCAAATAATCATGTTTAAAAGATGCCATAGAACCACATACTAACTACACATATTACACTGTACTACCAATCTCTGGTTCTACATCGGGGCAACTTCAGCCATCAGTATCAATTCACTGACCCTACTAACTGCATTTTATCTCATACAACAATAAAACTTTCCCTGTATTTTTCCCTCGTCCGTTGATCATTCTTTATTAGGCTTAAAACAAAACCAATCAATGGGTGAGAGCGTGAGGGCACTAACCTGTGTGCAGGCCATGTCCTCATCCTGGCCTAGCCTGCACAGAGTCTCCACACAGGCACTGACCACCTCCAGAGGCATGTCAAAGGTCATCAGCCACCTCATTATCTCCTCTGGAAAGGAGACAGGTACACACTCGTTTGGCACTGTCCACAGTAACACGCCAGCGATCTATCATGTTTCTGGTTGGCCACATACTACTGCTTCCGTCTGTTCACTGCTAAACGAAGCGTCGACACTCACCGACAATCCTGCTCCTGGTGTCCTCGTTCAGATGCTCTGCAATGTCTCCGATCACGCACAAAATGTGGCAAGACGTCGTGACAGAAGCGTTCTTAGATCTAAAACAAACAAAAAAAACACAACAACCAAGAGTTCTCAATTGGATCATATGAAATGATTTCCCCACCCCAAGTGAAGTGACGTAAGAGGCTCCATCTCCTCTGCCACGGCCTGACAGGCGGCACTGACCTGACCAGCTCGTCCCAGGCGTCCAGGATCTTGCCGTAGTGGAGCGTGTGGCAGGTGCCGGCCACCTTGGAGAGCAGCAGCCAGGCGCCGGGGGCGTGCTCGGCCTCCGTGTGGGAGATGAGGTTGGTGAGGAAGGTGGCGGTGAACTTGTCCTGCTTGGACCACACCATGAAGGCCTTGCTGAAGTAACGGCTGGCGTTCAGCACAGAAACAGCACGTTAGACTAAGACGTGAGCCAAATAAACGAACAGTTGCATAAACTTATGGCATGGTCATTTAAGAAACACTTTGTTTGGAATTTAAGGGGGCCCACAAAAAAAATCTCCATGCAAAATGCTTTAGGGTAGACTATTATAAATCCCAAACATTCCCAAAAAGGTCTAGTTCAGAACAAGCCGAAGCATAAATGAACAGAGAATAAGATAGTCAGTACTTCAAAAATGCACTATTACACACACTACAATCTCCCTGGTTTCAACACAGCAGTGAATCCTGACCTGAGGTCCTGGCACTCGTGGCAGAGCAAGCCCAGCAGGTCCCAGGCCAGTCTTTGGCCGGCGTCCATGAAGCTGCTCGAGGAGTGGCTCTTCACCTGACGGAGGAGCACCTGCTCCAGGCCATCAAGGGCCTTCTCCTGGACAGAGCTCTCAGGGTCCACCACAGCAGGGATAAACCCTCTCAGCCAGGCAACCTGCACCAGGCCGCTCTCAGGCTTGGCCTGGGGACAGGGGGGAACAGGAGGCGTAAACGAACAGGCCATAAAGACAGATTGGGAGCATTTCATTTTTTTGATATGGTGTTCTTGGGTGTTTTACGTCAAACACAGGCAGTGATAGAAAGACTACTGAGGATGTCAGAGAAATAGAGATGAATGAGAGTGTCTGGGCCTAGTGAGCACACTCACAGACAGGAGCTCCATCAGGAACTGCAGAGCCTTCTTCTTGACAGACAAGGCCGGGTCTCGGCAGCGGTCCGACAAGATGGCCAGGTTGTCGGTGCTAAGTACCATTCCGTTGTGCTTCAGCAGGCTCATTATGGTCTGGGATACACAGGTAGAGATTTCATTTGACCTCTCCATACATTAAGTCAGACTGCTAGCTTTTCTGCTCATTGGGACACGGTTGTTGTACCAGTTACCTGCAATGCAGACTTCCTCACATTGGTCTTTGGGTCAGACACACGGAGTTTGAGTAAAGCCACGTTTTCTTTTACTGTGGGAAACGATTGCAAATATTAAACAGGGGGATGTACTTTTCTAAGTACTTACAGCATTACTATGAAACAAATCGCAAAAGGTTTGGCTCACCATCGTCACCGTCACCATCACTGTTGGTGACCTCAATAGTCTTGAAGGTCAAAGTCTTCGTATTTTTTTGAGAAAGCTGCAAGTCATGAGTGGCTGAAATAAACATTCAACAAAAGATATATAGATGATAACGTCTAACAGTTTATTCATAACATTGAATTTCTTTCTCTATATTGTTAGATTGTATATTGTATTGTTAACAGTTTTAGCATTGAGTATTAGCTTTACAAAGAATGTGGTTTGTTGCTAGGGTGCTTCTAGGCCATGTAATGCCCAAGTGAACATACTGAAAACTTACCCTCTGAACCATAGGTCTCACAATCGGAATGTGCCCCAGCTAAAAAAGAAAACATGCGCTCAATTGAATAATTCAATAGCTTCACCAACAACTACACTCAACATTTAAAAACTACTCTGTAAGCAAAGAGATTTTCAGCAACTTCATGAATATATATTTGGTGCAAAACAGTATGTAATGCTAGTGATTCCACACTCTTACTGATAGAGAAGAGGTCCTGGACGCTGCGCGTGGCGTTGTGGGAGGGCAGCTCCAGACACTGGGCCAGGCAGGTGAGGGCGTGGCCCCTCACCGAAGGAGAGATGTCCGAACGGCGGCCAAAGAGAAGGTTCTGCACCAGGAACTTGTGAGCCAAGAAGGGGGCCAGCTCCGGGTCCAGGGAATCCTCAGCTGCCCGCTCCGGTTGCTCCATCAGGGCTATGGCCACATCCATGGCGAACATCCGGAAGGCCACCTGGTAAATAAAAGACACCTCAGAGCTGTCTGTGTGCTACATGAATCCACTGGAAGATAAGGTAAAACTGTCAAACTTAAGAAAACAAAAGGCTTTATGTACGTTGCATACCTTAAAGTAATATGCAAGTTTGAGTTTAATACAAATAACATTTAGGATACGCCAAGGTAGGAACTACTGTTATCGCATCATTTAGATTCTGCACGCTTCAGTCAGTCATTTCCAGATAAATCTTACCTTCGAGTGTCTCGAGTAATCAAACAGCCACTTGATGAAAGTAGCGTATTCTAAACTTGGCATTTTAGACAGCAACTTGGACATGGCCTGGGCCCCATGAGTGCGATAGTCAGCTTTCTCCACCATCTAGAAGTAAAATCACGGACACATTACAGCAATGCAATCACACATCGAACAGCTCTGCCTTGACCAAAGACATCTGATCATAAGCTAGCTGTGTATATGTAATACGTGACCAACACAGTGAATAGTTTACCTGATAGCATATATGCTGCAAAAGGATTCGGAGGCAAGGCTGCGCAGCCACATTTAACTCATCAACCAGGTAACTGAAACATACACACAATTAACAGCCAATCGAAACCATCCATCCATCTAGCCATTATATATAGACAGGGAAAGGTATAAGGGTATCCAAAGTGCTTGTGTATACTCCATGAGAAAAGGACATACCATACAAAGCTAATAGCATGGTCTCGAGAGGCAATAACAGCTTGGGTGGGCATCAGAAGGGCAGGCTTTCCTCTTCCCCCTCTGTTCATCATCAGGATAACATACAGCAGTTTGTGGAAAACCCGTCGCAGAGACTATGGAGACAACAACGGTTATGAGAACCTCTGGAGAAACTGACAGAGATCAACTATAATTGGCTTTCAGACTGACTCAGTGGTGGTATAATGCTAAGCTTTGCAAACGCACGCAGTGAAACAGCAATTACATAATGTTGTAACTTACATGAAGTTGATCGTTTTCTTACCTCGTTCTCATCCCCGTGATTGGGGGAGCAGAGCGACCACAGACCAAAGTAGGCCATCTCAGGAACTGTCCTTAAGTCACTCATATCTCTGCACACAAACGGACCAACATTTAAAATAATTTGGAAAAACAATAGTGCACCACAACCGCAAATGTGCAAAGCTGAGCCAACTTACCGTTCCTCACCAAACGCCAGTTCACCAAGGACTGGCTCGAAGTCAGTGAGCTTTGTAAAGATCTAGGGTAGACATCAAAAAGGACATGTTTTAATATTTGTTGAAGTTGATGAGTTGCATCTATAAAGAGAAACAATTCTTTGTTACATTGTTCCTACCTGCACACAGTTTTCGGCACTTTGAGTTTTGTCTTTGAGAGGAAAACTTTTTAGAAGCCTGAGGAGAGTTTTCACCAGTAGGACCACACCCTCTCTGAGCTTCAGAAGGTCCTGTGCAGAGAAATGCACTTCCTCCTCTTGGTCCTCTTCATCCAGCTCATCTACTTCCACCTAATAATTAAAAAAGGGTAACTCCTATCAATTCAAAAATATACATTCATAAATTCATTAATGATTAAAAAAGCTGATTTAAAAAAA
>JAVQIZ010223617.1:0-22832 GCA_036023535.2 Galaxias brevipinnis | reverse complement strand
TTGTTTTTGTTTTTGTCTTGGGTTCTGTAGTTATAGTGTGTGTGTGTGTGTGTGTGTGTGTGTGTGTGTGTGTGTGTGTGTGTGTGTGTGTGTGTGTGTGTGTGTGTGTGTGTGTTATCCAGATTCTCCAGTATGACATGTGGAATAAAACTCCAACTGACCTGTGGGATTGGAAAGTGCTGAAGGAAAAAATTGCCAAGCAAGTCACCTTTTTTTTGTACTCTACCCCCTTTTTAAGTTATATTTTCCTTTAGTACATATCGTGTGAACATGTATCTATGTAATCTAGTATGTATATACGTATGTGTATGTATAATCTATCTCAACACGAGGTTCATGGGTAGTCCTTTAATTTAAACGTAATTGTATAAAAGTAATTGCATTTCTGTGTGGAAATTAAGGAACATTCAAACGTGGCATTACACTTGTCTAAAATTCCTTTTTAGTTAGTGTAGAAGAAGCCTTGTATTATTTCAGGATTCCTTCTAGGGCAGTCAATCGTAGATCTCTTTATACTCCCCAATAGTACAATAATCTGACAAAAACAATAAGCAACACATTTACCTAAACATCTGTCAGTAGATAGGTTATCCAGCTTGGCAGGTTACTACCTAGATAATGCATATTTCACATGCCTATTTAGATGAATATGTCTTGCATTTACTATTTAATGGCCTAGGGTAACACTGCATCAAAAACTCTGATTTATTTTGTATTTCTAGTTGACATATTTGCAATTGGCTCTCCTCTTTAGGCATGGTGTGAGGAACAGTCTGCTGTTGGCTCCCATGCCCACTGCTTCTACAGCCCAGATCCTAGGTAACAACGAGTCTATTGAGCCGTACACCAGCAACATCTACACTCGCAGGGTGCTGTCTGGGGAGTTTCAGGTAATCACCCTATCTACTCTGCTGCTTGGGATAGACTGGGAGCTGGTATTTTTGTCTGACTTTGATCACGAGTTGTGATACATTTTCCTACCTCCACAGATTGTGAACCCTCACCTATTGAAAGACCTAACCGAGAGAGGCCTGTGGAATGAAGATATGAAGAACAAGCTGATTTCTCAGAATGGATCTGTCCAGGTGTGAATCTAATCCCATAACATTGACTATGTTTACATGCCCAAAATGTAATATTCCGCTAATATTCCCGTCGCAGTCGTGCATCCTCCGATTAACGTATAACGCCCCGTGGGATAAGACATGACATACGGAGAAATTTCCAAAAACTGTTGATATCCAAGTCTTTCAAATTGTTTGAAAGTGGGAAACAGCTGTTCCAACAGGAAATGTGTGCTTTTCTTTTGGGCATGCATCTCCTCTCTACTTCAGCCACACACCTCTATCTCTATAAATAAAACAGGTGAGAGCTTGTGTGTTGCAAACTGCGTAAAAAACCTGAGACTTATGTTCTGCATGCTCTTTATACATGTCCAAAGAACGATTACTGAAACCTGAATAATATCGCCATATCCCGTGTCTTAATCAGAAAAGTCAAAAGTAATGTGCTGTTTACATGCCCCGTAACAAATTCAGAATCATAGTGAAATATTTGTGTGCATGTAACGTAGTCACTTAACAGTCTTGATGTAAAAAAACTAAAATATGTTTGTTTTACTATTGTGGCAGCGTTCTGAAGATGAAACTTTGTCCTGTTTCTGGCTTGTCGCTTAAAGTTATGGATTCAATTAAACTTGAATTGAATCTGTTTTTAGAGAACAGTTGAATTAGGGTATATTATTCGAGTGTACTCACTGCTATGAATATGCATTGCGTTCTAAACAATTTGATCAGTCTTCAAGCTGACAAAAGACCATGTAGGACTAAATTAGCAGAATCAACATACATATAGAAGATTACAAATACGTTTTTGTCTGGTTGTAAAGGCTTCTAATCACAATATGTTTACACCTATTCATCGCCACAGAGCCAACTTTATTTAGGGATATATTAGGGGGTGAGGAAGACACTGTAAAAAGTAATATCCTTGTCACTTGAATAATAAAGTGTTCCTAATGATGCAAAAAATCACAGCAGTCTGGTCAAGTTGTGCAGTAACACATTATTTGTGAAATAAAACATCGTCTGCTTGAACTAAATACTTAAACTTTAATTTCAAATTTTACCAATAATAATCTACTGTTAAACATATTTTTAGGGCATGGATGAAATCCCAAGTGACCTAAAGGAGCTGTACAAAACGGTGTGGGAAATTTCCCAGAAAACCATTCTCAAAATGGCTGCAGACCGAGGGGCCTTCATAGACCAGAGCCAGTCCCTCAACATCCACATTGCTGAGCCAAACTATGGCAAACTGACCAGCATGCACTTTTATGGATGGAAGCAGGCAAGTCAACGAAAACGTCATTGAAATGGTGAAACCCTGTTGTTGTTTTTTTGCTTGACATTCTCAACCTTTTTATACTTACTTCAGGGCTTGAAGACAGGCATGTACTACCTGCGGACCAAACCTGCAGCTAACCCCATCCAGTTTACCCTTAACAAGGAGAAGCTAAAGGAGGCCCATAATAAGAAGGAGGAGGCCAAGGAGCATAATCTTGCTGCCATGGTTTGCTCTCTGGAGAACAGAGATGACTGCCTAATGTGTGGTTCATAAAACACCCTTTCCCTTCCCCTTCCTCTGTTAAGTGAACCAGAACATTTGCCATGGAAGCCCTCACGTTTACAGAACAACACTCCTATCGATGTAGGCCAGATACTGTTTTGGCGCACAGGGCAATTTGTTTGGACAAAACGGGCTGGTTAGTGCTGTACATATATGCCTGTCAGATCTTAACTGTAAAACCGTCATCTATTTATCACTCTTGGGTTCATTTGAGTCTTAATTGATCCAACTGTGTTTTTTTTCTGTAGGAGTTAATTGTATTTAACTGCTAGTTATGTCTAAACAATTATTAATATGTAAATCTAAGGGTCACATCAGTCTAATGAACTACATATATTACAAGTCTCTACATTGGGGGGGAAATGTAATATTGCTTTGAAATAAACTGCTTTTCTTATCTTTATCAATGGAAACAAATTTATATGACTAAAGTGAAACTGTACCTTTGTGTGTATATATGAGTATCCCTACAGGCATTTTAGGAGCCTGCAGGAATAAAGTGGGGATATCACACAGCTTCACAAAGTATTTTTCCTTATCTGGCTGAGCCCAGAGTGGATATGGAGGATAGTGACTTTGATATGTTGAAGCTCGCTGTTAAGCTTTCTAGAAGCGTCAGGTCAATTTAACATCTGGGAAGGAAGGTGCTCTCTTGAAAGCCCCAATGAAATATATGCTCTCAAACCTATTCTAAGTATTTCTTTCTAAAGTACTCATCTTGGATTATGGCTTATATTGATATTCTAACAAAATATCTTGTGTAGGTTGGAAATACCGATACTAGATACATCTATTTTGGCATTTTATGTGTAGGCGTCCAAAGTTGTGTTAACAAGCCATTTGATTTGCCTTTTATTTCAACATTTGCAGGGGTGTTACAGTGTGTTCAATGTTGCACCACCTGACAATGTAAATATTTTTAAAGGCAGTTATCGACACTAAGAATATAGCATAAATGTCACCAGATATCTACTACTTTTATAACAAGTTAATTTTGTTAATAAAAACTCACCCATTCCAGGGTGCTTCATCAGACCACCATTTGAGGATACAGGTATTGTTTTGTCTTTGTCATTGGTGCGATAGTAAAATGCTTCAGGCAATACAATAAGAAACTGCTGTGGCCTCACATTTGATGTTCTCGTAACTGGTGATGTTATTTAGTAAGAAACAGTTGCTGTGTTAACTTTAATAGCCATCATTAAATTAAGGCATGAATAGACAGTATTTTAATTAAATGCAAGTTTCTGTTTTTGAAGGCAAAGTTGATCAGTATGAAAAGGCAGTCTAAATTCATCACCTGTTGCATTATTTAAATTGTGTGATAGGGTTCAAATTCATACTCTTTACTACCACCAATTAATCTGAGCACATAACCCCTGTCCTGTCCTCTTTCACCTTCACTGGTTACCTTGCACTCAGCGCATCAACTACAAAGTAGTTCTCCTATACTATAAAGCTCTACATAACATGTCCCCCCCACATCTTTGTAATCATCCTTCCAAGTCTCTGATCCTCCACAGCTGACCAACTGGTCATCCCTAATCCAAACTTACTTCTTGATCAAGGATTTTCTAGACTAGAGCATCCGCCCAACAATGGAACTCTTAGTTTCCTTACTAGCTCGGTGTTAAATAACCTGTTCAAATATGATATATTTTGTGTTGTGTTTAAATTTCCTTTAGTTTAACCGATGGTGCTTTTTGTCTCTATTCGTAGCTGTGTGTGTTTTTGTCAGTTGCCATGTTGGCTGTTAACCATGTAAAGCGTCTTGGGTTTAAAAAAATTGCTATAGAAATAACATACATTTTTTTATAGTCAATATCTACCACAGTACATTTTCACCCATTGGGCACAATCTTGCTGCAAGTGACTTGTCACCTACAATGTTATTACCGTTGCTGCAGGTGTATTGCATCTAACATAACATAGCTTTAACTGCAGAACCACTATGCCAGTTAGGGTTTTACTGATATTCTATCTATAGATCCCTCCCCTTCTTGTGAGCCAAAGCCGGTATCCTGCGAGCTACTGCTTCCTGTCGGGGAGGGTACCACTTTGTTTCCTGGAATCTTTGCTGTATTTTCTTTTGTGCTCTCCCCAACACTGGTCTTCCCAGTCTCATTTCCATCTACATTCCCATCCTTAATCCACTTTCCCCCCAAATTGATTTGATCTTGCTTTCCTTTCTGTTCCAAAAATGTGACATTTCTCTCCACCTTGTCTATATCTGCAAAATCTTTTTTTTCTTGTTTCAATTGCCCCCCAAACCGGTGCACTTTGTTAATGCCATCTATATTATCTGGCTGGCATTGAACTGTATTTTCATCTTTGCTGCACTCTGCTGTCATTTGATCCACCTCGCCTACCTTTTTAGCAATAACTTCCTTTTCTAATAAACTCTCCTCTGTACAGGGATATTTTTTATAATCTGTATTTTGCACCTCATGTCCTGGATCCTTACTGTCTCTTTCCCCCAAACAATTTAGCTCGATTCCACTGTTAGCTCTACCCTCTTCCATTTGTAAAACATTCAAGTCTACCATGTGCTTTGTTTCCTTTTGGTCCATCTCTATCTTAACCTCCTGTTCCATTTCTCCCTGTGCTTCCTCAGTTGAACTGTCAATTTCTTTCTTAATCTCCATGCCTTGTTGTACGTTTTTTTCTCTGTCATGCACAGCCACTTTAAGCGGTGTAGGTTTATCATCAAGCCCACTGTTAAAGCCCCTGAAATTGTTCTTAGCACCCAAAATGTATTTTCCCAAGATGGAGGAACCCTCGTTGGATCCATCCCCCGCAGAGTGGTCAGAGACTGTCAGAACCTGCTGGATCTGTTTCATCTCACTGTGCAATCGAGTCACCACTTTGTTCAGCTCTGTGATCCGATTACCAACATCTGTGGAAAGATGACACAAGCTGTGAGTCAAGTCAAATGCATTTCACACACATATGACAATTCAATGTGCTTTACATAAGGCAAGCAAGAACATACAAAGCAAGCAATTTATTATAGGAATAAAATACAGATAATTATAATAAAATTCAATTGCTATGACAGAATAATTCAACCAAAGGCATTCAAGAACATACAATTTTATTCTGAATTAGGGCTTCTAAGATTTTCTGGAAGTTGGTTCCAGCAATTTGTTGCATAATAACCTTTTTAAATTTTTTCACAGACCAGTTCCAGATGACCTGAGAGGTCTAGAAGGTTCATTTTATATTAGCATGTCAGTAGTATTTCGGGACCAACTTATTCAGTGACTTGTAGGTGAGTAACAGTATTTTTAAATCAATTATCTGACACAGCAAGCCAGTGTCAAGTGATGTGAGAATAGGTGTGATGTGTTCATATTTGTTGGTCTTTGTTAAAAGCCTATATTATCAGCATTCTGAAAGGGCTGCAAACACATACATGCGTTTTATGAACACCTGAAAGAAGACCATTACAGTGTCTGTCCTACTGGAAACAGTATTTCTCAACTCTAAATTGTAGATGTGAGTTCTCACTTTATCGATAGTTTGTGTTCTTTGCCATTTGCGTTCGGCTTTACAGAATTCTCTCTTCTGGACTTTTACTTTTACTTCTCAATAGAGCTCTTTGCGTTCCAGAATAAGTCTTAGCCTTAGCAGGTACAATACAATTGAATCATTTATATCAACAAAATGTATCAACAAAATTGACTGAATTTGACAGGAAAGTTGGTCATTAGCACAATATCATTATGATCGATATGTCTGTTTTTAACTGTACACCCCCCCCCTCCCCCCCCCTATTTGATGTGCTATGAATGTCTGGAATAACAGAAGTGATAGTAGAAATTGAAGGGAATTCAGTATTAATATGATTGTACAACCACAATCTGTGAAGTGTAGTCATTTTATTATGCGTACCTTTTCTTTTTGACTCTTCAAACTCCCGGCGGGCTGACTCTATGTAGCGCTGCACTAAAGCCCTGATCACCTGCTGGCGGTAGGGCACCTTGCACTCCCCAGATTCTGAAACATTTCCATCGGGCTAAACATGAAGTAAAAAAATAAGCGTATTAATCGAGGGCAGGCAAGAGACAAGGTGCCATTTGTGGCTATACTCACACATTAAAACCTTTCAAAGGAGAGAGTGCAGAAACACAGCAGACTCACCATAGATGTTATGGGAGGATATTCTTGTTCTGAGTTACAATTACAGCAGCAGCAGATCCACCTAAAGATTCCCCTTGAATAGATAAAAAAAATATATGATATTGCAACTGTGAAAAAAACATGTCATATGAACTGTCAACTGCATGACTTTCATAACGGTGTAATTCATAGGAACTTGGCATTAAGACCCAATGGAAACCTACCGTATAAGGTAGAAGGTTGCTTTTGGAGAGGGAATTATATTAAAAGGAACAGGCATGGTGAGGCCTTCTCTGAAGTAACTGAGGTAGAGCTTGGATCTAGCAAATTTCCATTCCACGTCAGCGTCATCCTGATGGAGAAGAAGAAAGATGTGTTTTAGTGGTAAAATATGTCACATTTACTTTTTCTGTAGTGTACTGTCCTGTTTGCAACCTCACCTCAATCTTTTGAAAGGAGTTGGTTATCATGGCGATAAGCATGTTTAGAAGAACAATCACAATCACTAGTGTGAAAATGCCATACAAGATCCTGCCTACAAATTCGGCCACCACAAACGTTGGCATGTCCACGTAGTCTTGGTTGACCACACCAAACATGGTCCAGAACAGGAAATGGAAAGTCTCATTAAACCTAACAGAGCCACAGTAATCATAGTCAGATTTGGTAGAATATAATTAATATAATTACTATATGTCTATCATTATTATAATGCTGGATTTGTAAATAAATGTTCTTACTTGCCAAGTTGTGGAGAATGCACATAGGGGACATAGATATTATTGATACCACAGAGGAAGGCTGTTCCAATGATCATTAGAATGAACATGAATCTAGGAAAATAAGTTTAATTTATTTAATAAAGTATAAAGAATAAAGTATAATTGTATCACCATATAGATGATAATACCTAACTACTGTATATTTCTAAATAGCATATCACATGGCAAAAATATTGACCCTGGGCTCCCACCTCATCATGTCATCAATCATCTTTCCAATGGAGATCTGCAGTGTCCCCAGAGACTCCTGGGCAGGCAGGATAAAGGCCAGGCGAGTGAAACTTAGCATACTGGTAACGGCAAAAAGCACCTCAGCTATGAGCTGGGGGTCCTCCTGGTGCCACTCCTCACGTTCTAACAAAGAGACAACCGGGGGCTTGAGTACTTGTGTGTAGTGTATTGCAGGCCTATTACAGTTTCTGTGCAAAAGATGCAGATATGTGTGCATATTTAGATGATCTATGGTATTGCGCCACTTTTGCTAATAACGCCATTTGCAACCTGTTTTCTTTTGAATCTGTTCTCCAAAAACTGAACTTATTTAGGGCACCAGTCTCACCAGTCTGAGTGAAGTAGACGCACTCCTCTGTCCCATTAGGGGTCTGACACACGAAGTGGCCTTTGAGCATGATAAGCAAACGCAGAGCGAAGGATGCAAGGTACATGCTGAGCACCATCACATCTAAGCAGTTCCACAAATCCAAGAAGTAGCTCCGCAGCCCCTCTATCCACACTTCCTTACATTCATACCAAAAGAATCCTACACAGAATTTGATTGATAATGTGCATTAGAAATATTTATTTTCATTGTATGTGATATGTGTTCAAATGTGTAACAAAGCGACAAGAACCCACCCACAACCCACACCATGTGGAAGGAGCTGTGCAGGATGCTCTGGTGGCGGGAGGCAAACTCCTCTCTGTACATCTCCATAGTTATTGACTCACCAAGCAATGTGATGAGGAACCACATGTAGGAGGCAGAATGGAGAAGGAACTTAATCACTGGAATCTTCAGTGTCTTACCTATCTGTGATGTGAAAGTACATGAGGAAACAGGGAAGTTGCAAATCATAAAAAAGGTTCTGTCACACTGAAATGGTCCTGTCTGACCTTGGATTTGGGTGCAATCCAGTAGACAAGGCAGAGGAGTGGCATGGTGAGAAAGATGACTACGGAGACCAGCAGCTTCCAGGTTGTCCTGCTGCCTCTCCATCCTGACAAATTGCCACACCAGATAGATGACAGCACCTGCTGGCAGATTGGGTGGGCCACAAACTACACAAGGACAGGAAAGCAGAAAACAATGGGGAGATACTGTACAGTATATTGACTGAGTTTAATCACTTAAATTTCTCTTTAGAAAATACTTGTGTCCGCTATCATTTATATCTCTCTACATGATTACCTGTTTCTGGTTGTAATTGACAGAAAGCCGCAGACGTGTCAAGTTGGGGATGCCCTGTTCAAAGGCTTGCTGGTCAAGAGCGTCCTGGCTCTCATCCCCACAACTGTTCAGGATAGTAGTAACCTCACTCTGGTTGCGGCACATTCCAAGCAGTTCCACCGCAAACTCTTGACAAAGTTCTTCCAATCCAAGGTACTGAGGCTGGAGAAAAAGGGAAAGTGCATCCTTCATTACTCAGATCAGCTCAAAATGTATAGACTGCAACCATAGAAGGCCTACTGTAGATATATGGGGCCAACCTTAAACTCAGGCTCCTTCTTGGAGAGCTTCCGTAGCTCCCTGCTGAGGCTAAAGGCACAAAGCATTGCGTCATCAGTAGTGATGGATAGGTAGGCTCGACTGGCAATGCCACGGTAGGTGTTGATTCGAGACAGCGAAAACTTGAGAAGATCATACTGCCGTCCATTGCGACACTCTAGACAAGCACATGAGATCTTATGTGGCCAAGGGATGACATGCCCCTTCTGCGTTAACATGGTAACTATCTCATAGAGATCCTTCTGACAGGCCAGCGTCAATGGGGTCACTCCAGGGGCAAACTGGGAGTCGTCAATGGAGTGATCAAAGATGGCCAGAGAGAAGGACCGCACATCCATTTTGTTGCCCTTCTCCTGGTCTAATCTATCCAGCAAACGCTTCACCACGCGGGGCTGATTGGTGTCCACTGCCACTAGGAGTGCTTCGTGGATTTGGCGGAAGTCAAATTTAACTCCTTGGAGTAGGGAGGCCATGGCATCCTCATTGCCTAAGCGAATCGACAAATTAAGCGCTTCCCTCCATAGACGGTCCTCAGAGTCATCTAGCTGGCGGAGGATACCGTCACCGGTCTTCAGCAGATTACCCACCAGTGATATATTCCCTTCCTTGATGGCAGGAATCAGCTCCGGAGGAAACCGCATCTTCTTGTTCACAATTTCGCGCCATTGTTCTGGCTATAAAGTCAGGACAACTATATTACTTAACAGCCTCAACAAAATTAAATCATGCTTTCAAAATCAGATTCAACAAATTTCTGCTAAAAGTACAATGTAAATTTAAAGTGCAATGTAAATTTAAAGAAATTCGTCTTTTAATGTCAAAGTGGAAAGAATTTGAAAATTAAAACAAACATTAGCAATAGAACAATACTCTCACTGTAACACTAACTATTAAATAATGTTCCAGATATTTTACATGGGAGAAGTGTTGTTTATTGATTTATTGATCTTTTTTTTTTTTTGGTTTATGTGGTTATGTTTATTATGGCAGCTTATAAACTGCATATTGGTACCCTCATCACATGTATGATCCATTCAACTGCCAATATATAAGATTCTGTTCATAACTTGACCTGAATCAGATGCGCTTGCAGCGGGCAGTTAATGTTGTAGGTTCTGAGGGTCGGGTTGAGACAAACTGCAGTAATGTTGCTTGTATCACATCAACGTTGTTAATTGGACAAACTGTACGTAGCTGCATGAAAGCTTAAACTTTTTTTATTGTAATATTGAAATGACTATAGTGCAGTTGCACAATGCTGGGATGTAATTCTGCCAAAGAATCTGAAATCGAAATATAAGCATTTAGGCTAACTTTGTCAAATTTTAAGTGCAAAGCTTTTTTTGGTTTGCAGTAGCCTTAATTTATTTTCAACTTTTAGCTTAATTTTTCCTTTGTTTATAGCTACTGAGGTTACCATGTTAATGGCATGCAATTTACATTTAAATTAAATGTATTTAATGTAATTGCAAATGTTTTCCCTCCACCCTTAAAAAATTTAGCAGCATTTGTCGCTTTAAAAACATTGTTAAATGCAAAACTTATAATGTATTTCCCAGAAAGTTCTGGGATAGTATAGTTATGTACTATATGTTTGTAGTTAGGTGTTTAACATTAAACAGCGGATGGCAAAATAATTTCCATGACAACAAATTAAATAAGATAAGAGTAAGGTATTTACAAGAAAATACAGCCGATACAGGCTATTTAAAGCCTGCAGGTCATGCTTGGGACTTTGTAATTACTATCATGCTTTATTGCCATGAGTATTAATAAGGTTTGTTGTTTAGTTAAGGCATAGTTTTGTAAATGTCCCATTGTTCTTTTGACATCAATTATTGGCAATATATTATTTTTAAACCCTCGCTTGGACCTGTCTGTTGATTTATCTTTTGATGAGGTTTCCCATTAAAAAACAAACTTCCGTAATTCTGCCTCAGAAGAATTGCTATTTCGTCTGCGTAAAATTAACAGGATTTTGGGCAACTTGGTTATTACCTCGATAGCTGCCAATCACTTATACATAAGTAAGTTAGTTATACTGTAGCAGTAATTTAAAAGCATATCATTTTCAACTTCCAGCTGTAAATTCATGGCTTTCCAGATATCTGCAGCACTACACGGATGTGCAGTGGCCTCTACATGGAGGTTTTGTCTGAGAAAAAGCCTAATTGTAGTAGCACTCTGGAGTGGCCAAAATACACATGGCCAATGTTAAAACTATCTGGACAACACTTTCATTAGTTTAATGAACATTACATAACTTTTTAGCAATATGCTATGTCTAACAAAACTGAGCACAGCTGATCAGCAGTGCATCATGGGATTACCATGAAAATCGTGTCATATGGAAGATTTTCAGCAGCAGGATCTGGGTCACTTGTCAGGATAAAGGTAACAACAAATATTGCCAAAAATGTATGCATCCTTAAAGACACCCTGCACCAGTCTGAACTAGCGGAACGACCTTGGACTGGGGGTGATGATCCAACAAAGTAATACTGCAGGGGCTTCAGAAACAGGAGGAGAATTTAAGTGGCCCTGCAAAATATAACACTGAATCTGTGGCAGGATGTGCAGTTCACAAATGATCCTTATCAAAATTGATGGAACTAGAGCAAGTCGGCACAAAAGAATGGACAAATCCAGATGTGCGGAGCTGATACAGCCATACCTCAATGTTGCAATCTCTTCTAAAGGCATTTATACATTGGAGAGTATATATGTCTCATTTGTATTTTTGGTGTGGTGTGGTGTTATACAATAAAAATATGTTTGATTGGCTATGCTGTGTGAATGAAGGGAGATGACATACCTACCTTAAAGATTCAGGTAGTAACCACAGAATGTGAAAATAAAATCTATTTTATTTTATACATTCTGGAGGCATTCTAAAAGTTATTATAGGAGTTGATCAAGATCAGATTCTCACACAATAATACATCAGAAGGTTAATCCTTAAGTAAAATACACAATAAAAATTGTGACAGCATTGCAATGTGAGATATGTTTCACTTTTTCTAACTTTAACTCAGCATGCTAGAATCTTACCCTGTTATCAAGCAATAAGCTATATTGTATTAAAGTTATACTGCATACTTATTGCAAAATATTTTTCTTACCGTAAGGTTTTCCATGATTTTCCAAGGAATTTGTAATATAAATTACAGATCAAGGTAAGGTTAAATGAGGGCCTTACACTATCTGCAGTATCCAAGTGCTTATTTTTTTACATTTAAGAATAAGTGGCAAGATAGCAGTGACTAGCATACACACAGTGTGTGTGCCCAGTCAGAAGAGGACTGAAAACTACTGAGCATTGTGATAATGTGCTCCCGACTGACTGTACACAAGGTTGAATAAGCCCCACTAAGAAAATAATAGGTTGCTGCTCTCAAGGGGACCAGGGCAATTAAAAGCAACCGTTTCAATTTGTTACATGCCTGGCTGGTCCTCAACTAGGGAGTGTTCATTCCTTAATACAAGTGTTAACTCTGTTCTCCCCCATGGTACAATTAAGTCAAATGTTAACTATCAGGTAGCAGCTGTCATTTCCCCCCTGAGGAACTGGGAAGTGATCCGTGGTGAAAAAAACAAGAGGCAACCCAAAATAGATAGACCAACGCTGTTTAATAGTTCTGGGTACTGCTGGTTTAACACATTCGATTTGTTTATAATTTATTACATTATTATTGGCTGGAGTCATGTAAACAAAGCGAGGACAAACTGAACCTTAAACAAGCCCAGGAGGGAGAAAACCCTTGAATACACAGATAAATAGAGAACAGGAGGAAAACGCTAACTGTTCGATATACCAACATGCATTTGCAAAAACAGTCGGAGTCAACAATGTAATTTCAAAAACGTTTGTGGTTATATGACCATACTGTGTCATCCCTCAATGCCATCGAAAACGGAGAACGAACTGGAAGAACACTCTTCTTGGATGGGTGATAAACGGTCAACTTTCTCATAGTGCTGCCATGAATAGATGTGATCGTCAATGTTTCACTTCAAAACAGGATTTCCATTGCCAGTGGGGAGGACCTGCTGATTCTAGAGCAACATTAAAAAATAATTCTATTTCGGTGGAGGATCAACAATACAATACACTTTTGTATCACCTTTTTAAAAGATTTAGAGGGAAATATATATTCTATGTAAAGAATAAATATTAGTCTACATACTTTCAAGAATATTTCCAAAAGGGTTTGTGCAGAACTTATGCCTGAAGATAACCTGAAGCTTAAGGATGGCAAAGTATGGTATATTCCACATCTCTAATTCATGAGCTGTTCCAAGGACCTGACTTGACTAACACTCGGTGTTCTACTTTGGTTCTGACAGTATAATTTCCGTCATTGCAGTTTCAGAATAAACAGGATATCGCGTTATATATCCGTTACGCCATAATCAAAGATGAGCCCTTTAGAGAGCAATATTTAGAAGGGATTTGGGTTGAGAGAGATGTCACTGTGGTGTAGTAGGTACCTTGCTTCCTGGTTGTTTTGTTGAATTGCACAAACAGCATCCCCAAAAGGCTCAACGTTGAGCCTTGATGGTCAAGAGCCACCCTCCTCTATATATGTACTCGGCACAGCCAGATATTCAAAATGTATAAAGGGGCTTTAATAATGTGTGATATCACTACTCTATTCCTCTAGGCTTTTAAGCCAGCTCTGCAGAAAACCTTACCTACGAATACCTTTGACTTAATTGGAACCAGTGATGTGATGGAGTTTGCTGTTGCAATGTGCTAGCATTTTCAAATCACAGGCTTTCCTCAGCTGTTATATGCATTGTGCTGGCCTATAACATATAGAGGGGATGTTTGATCAAGTCCAAGTGGCAAAAGATTATGGTGACTTGCTGTGTTTTCTCTGGTGACCCCATGGCAACTTCAGTCAACACATCATAAGTACAGGATGACTGAACATCTTTTTGGTGGAGTTAATTTTCCCTGCTGTGCTACCTTTGTCTACTGACAAGATAAATGGCCACAAGTAGTAATTCCTATTCCTATGTTGATGATGGCCGGAAATCTGTATTCACAGAGAGTCACGCCACACTATGCTTGCTCTTATTCCTGAAAAGGAAAAGTTGAGAAAGTCAAAGCACTGAACCTTGATAGAGAAATTTTCCCTATGGAAAGAGCACTTGAAAATGTAATGTTTAATTAACACATTCAACTTAGGCTTAGTATAGAAGTAGTCAGTCACAGGACGTGGCACTTTGTTGGTTGTAGGCTGTTTTTATACTAAATTCTCCAAGGCTAAAAGAAGCCTGAGTAAACACCTGTAATGTTTTGTCGTGATCCTTAAAGTGTTTGGCTCAATCCGTAATGGTTTAAGTTACCGCAAACTCAAATCAGAAATCAGAAACGAATAAGCCGACTTCATCTCAGCCCATGCCTCCACGCTCTCTCTGCACTTCCTTTCGCTCACAGAGACCTGGATCACCCCTCAGGACACCGCTACCCTGACGGCCCTCTCTGCAGCCTACTCCTTCTCCCACTCTCCCCGGACCTCGGGATGTGGTGGAGGAACCGGCCTCCTCATCTCTCCGAAATGGCGTTTTTCATTCTTTCCATTGCCACAATTCTCTGCCACCACATTCGAATTCCATGCCGTCACTGTCACATATCCTGTTCACATTCAGATTGTCGTTCTCTACCACCCACCTTTCTCACTGGGCATCTTCCTGAAAGAACTCGACTCTCTTTTGTCCCAATTCCCCATAGATGGCCAGTCGCTGATTCTCCTTGGTGACTTCAACATCTCCACAGACAAGTTTGCATCCTCTGACTTTCTCTCGTCTTTAACCTCTTTTTCCTTAACACCCTCTCCATCTCCTCCAACGCACAATGCTGGCAATATTTCAAGCTCTCCTCACTAAATTCTCATTCTCTGTCTCGGCAGATAAAGCCTCTTTCTACCAATCCAAATTCTCAGAGTATGCCTATCCCTACTAATATTCTACAATCTATCTCTGAGGACCTCCTCCCATTCCTCACCCATCTCATTAACACATGCCCGGTCAACAAGCATTTCCCAGCTGCCTTCAAAAGAGCTAGTCACACCCCTTCTCAAGAAATCCTCTCTCAACCTATCTGATGTTAACAACTACAGGCCTGTTTCTCTTCTCCCCTACCTGGCCAAAACCTCCTGAACCTCTCTGCTTGTTTTGACACCGTGAACCACGAGTCCCCTAAAGACCTGGGCATCTTGGGGTCTGCGCTCTCCATGCTTGCATCCTACCTGACGGACCAATCGTACCAGGTAGCCTGAAGAGGGTTGGTCTCAAAATCGTGCAGCATCTCGACCGGGGTCCCTCAGGGCTCAGTCCTGGGCCCTCCTTTTCTCTCTTTATACAAAGTCACTGGGCTCAGTCATACATTCACATGGTCTGTCCAATCACTGCTACGCGGATGACACTCAACTAATGTTCTCTACGCATCAAATTCAAGTCACCTATCCTTGCCTATTGGGCGATGACTGGAACTCCACCCTCCTACCTACAGTCGATGCTCAGACCCTACACTCCATCCCGACCACTGCGCTCTGCCACTGGATGTCGCCTTGTCACCCCCTCACTCTGTGGAAAGGGCAGCCTGGCACCTCGCTCACAACTTTTCTCTCTCCTTGTCCCTCAGTGGTGGAATGACCTTCCCACAAACATTAGGACCGCAACATCTTTGTACACTTTCCGCCGAAACTTGAAAGACTCACTGGTTTCGACTGCATTTCGGCTCTTAAATGTGACGTTGCGTCTACCTAGCACTTCTACTTGAAATACTAAGTAATTGTTTGTGTAGAGCCCTGAAGATGTTAATGCATATGAAGATGGTATATATTGATTTATTTTGATCAAGCATTTAAATCATACCTGATAATTTTTGGTTAAAAACAATTCATTTGGTTTATTACTAACTATGCTAAAAATGATTCAATTTCATTGATTACTGTAATAATATAGTAATACCTCTTTAAGAGCGAACGCAAAGTATGATGGGAATTTTGAGTTCAGCACACGTTGTTAATGTGTATTAAAATGGCAGCGAAGTTGACATGCTGTACTACTGAGCCGTGGCTTTTGTTTATTAAAGTTGCACAAAACGAAAATCTACGTGAGTTTACCAGTTTCATTCAAGGGTGCAACATAATTTTGGTGTTTCCGCCCGGTTCAGCAAAGGTTTTCTGCAATGAGAAGTGTTTTTATGAAGAGGACGGCACGTCTTGACCGAACAGAAAGAGCAATGCTAGCATGCTAAGTCGCAACATGGTTAGTAAGACCGGACCTACTTCATAAAAACAACTGATGAAGAAACGGACTCTTACCTTCCAAGCGGTGATTCAACCAAAGACCAAGATCATGGACAGTGAGGGGGAATCGTTGTTGGCCGATATTGAGAAGAAGCTTGTTACTCTGTCACTGGACGAGCTAAATGCCTTAAGTGAAGCGGTAAAGTCATCATGTCGGTTAATAAGAAGAAAAATGCTTTGTCACTTGGAAAGTGAAGATGTCACTTCTTTAGAGGACAGTGGATTATCCATTCTGTTGGCAGCTAGTGACTTTATTGATAACTTGAATAAGCAAACCAACGCCGGTGATTCTGCAAGTGCTGCGCCAGAGCTGGACGCTGCTGAGCAACAAGTGGTCTAAGAGCAACATCTGCTGGTACAAAGCGGTACTACACCTCAAGTTTTATCACCACAAAGACCAAACAGCTTAACAGGTTCTGAAAGAGAGTCATTACAAGCCAAAGACCAATCAAACTTGCATCCAATATACAGAAAAGACTTCC
Organism: Galaxias brevipinnis; assembly: GCA_036023535.2. NCBI lineage: Eukaryota > Metazoa > Chordata > Actinopteri > Galaxiiformes > Galaxiidae > Galaxias > Galaxias brevipinnis. The sequence goes on along the minus strand of JAVQIZ010223617.1, from coordinate 5,770 downwards.
GGATTATTGGACAAATTGGTGAAGTTGGACAAAAGGATAAACTGAACTTCACAAGCCTTGAAAGACAAATCGAATGTGGACTAAAAAAAGGATACGATGAAGGTGAGATTGTTGAGGCAGTGATCCAAGCCATTGCACCTGATGTAAAACTAAAAAGTTATCTAGAGAGTAGACCAGAACTATCTTTAAACTCTCTCAGGCAAGTGCTTAAGACTCACTTTATAGAGAAAGATGCAACAGAACTCTATCATGCCTTAACACGTGCTGTACAAGAGCCAAAAGAAACCCCTGTTCAGTTTTTTATACGCACAATGGACCTTAGACAAAAAGTGTTGTCTGCATCTGATAGAGCCAAAGTAGGGCTGAAATACAATCCTGAGCTTGTGCAGACACAGTTTTTGCAGACTATTCTGACTGGATGACACGATGATGCTGTAAGAGTGGACATTAAATCTTACTTGCAGGACACATCTGTAGAGGATGAAGTGCTTCTTAAAAAAATGAGCGCCGCCTACAGAGTTGAACTCGAAAGGAGGAGTAAATTGTCAACCAGACAAAAGAGCATTAAAGTGGCCTCAGTTCAGGAAGAGGACAACTGCGAAAATGAAAAGGTTGCTGGTTCAAACAAAAGTAAAATCAAACAGTTAAGCCAAACCCCATTGTGGAAAAATTGGATGCGAGTAACAAAGTTATTTGTGAGGCTATCCAAAATCTTACAACACAAGTCGCTAGCCTTACTCAGACAAAAGTAAAGACTGGAGACAAAAATGTAAAAAGTAAGCCATACTATCCAAACAATGCAAAAAAGAGCCCCGGAAAATGTCGCCAATGTGAACAGTCAAACCCAGAAGGAAGATGTACACATTGCTACAAGTGTGGAAGCAGTGAACATTGGGCCATTGGTTGTCGGAAAAAGAAAGACTCAACAGTTAATGTCAACAAAATAGAAGTGCATACTGCAAATTTTATTGACAATGTTGTTCAACAAAATGATTTGCCCTTGTCAAAGAAACAAGAAAATACAGCAAAACTAATAGGACGTAAAAGACTAGTCCAGTGCAACATTGGAGGTGTTCCAGCCACAGCTCTTTGGGACACAGGATCGCAAGTGTCAATTGTGGATCTAAACTGGAAAAAGGATGCTTCTACCTGATGCTGAAATTCGACCAGTGAAAGAGCTTCTTGAGGAAGGTATGTTAGACCTTTCTGCTGCAAATGGGACTGAGATACCTTATGAGGGTTGGGTAGGAGTTGAGTTTAGTCTGGCAGAAAACAAAGACAGTGAACTGTTAGTGCCTTTTCTGGTAAGCACTCAGCCAATCGCCAAGCCAATCGTGGGTTTCAATGTTATAGAAGAGCTAGCAAAGACTAACATATCAACAGATAGAACTCTTCCCAACAAGTTTTTGCACAGTCTTGGGTCAGCACTAGATGTGGGACACAAAAAGGCAAAAGCAGTGTTCTCAGTGCTCAGTAAAGACAAAGGTATGTCAGAGAGTCAAAATAGCAAGGCTAGGGAGACATGATGTTATTATCCCGAAATGCCAAATGTTCAAAGTAATCTGTGGAAAGCTCAACAAAAATGTGCTAAAGGGACAGTACGCAATACTAGAACCAAACGAAAGCACACCATGTCCAGAAGGATTACAAATAAAACCGCAACTAGTACACATACCGAGTGATGAAAGAGCTATTATTTCAGTTGTAGTTGAAAACAACACAGACGATGACATCAGACTACAAAACAGAACAATACTTGGCTCATTATTCACTGTGGACAAAATTCAAGACATAGGAGAAGTCACAAATGAGTCACAAAGTGAAATTGGACATTTAGACAAAAGTGTGACACCAGCAAATGAAGGAAAACCTGACAAACAAACATGGGATCCACCAGTTAATATTTCACACTTAACAGCAGAACAACAACAAAAAGTGAGAAAAATGTTGAGAGAGGAAAGTGATGTTTTTGCACGTGATGAATGGGATGCAGGATGCATACCCGATCTGCAAATGAAAATACATCTCAAAGACAATGTTCTAGTGACAAAAACATACAATGCAATCCCCCATCATTTGTATCAGGAAGTGAAAAAGCACATTCAAGATCTACTCAGTAGAGGATGGATACAGAAGTCTACTTCTTCTTACTCATAACCAATAGTAATTGTGAGAAAAAAAGACTCTACCATCCGACTCTGAGTTGACTATAGACAATTAAACGAAAAGACACACCCTGATAGACATCCCATTCCAAGAATACAGGAAATACTGGAAAATCTTGGTGGAAATTCCTGGTTTACCGTGTTAGATCAAGGTAAAGCTTAACACCAAGGCTTTGTCAGTCCAGAGAGCCGAGCATGCACTGCCTTCATCACGCCATGGGGTCTTTATGAATAGCTAAGAATCCCCTTCGAACTAACAAATGCCCCAGCCGCCTTTCAGAGGTATATGGAAGGTTGCCTTGGAGATCTCAGGGATGAGGTATGTGTGCCCTACCTCGATGATGTTTTAGTTTTTAGCAAAGACTTTGACCAACACGTGGAAAATGTGAGAAAAGTCTTACAAAAACAAAAGGAATGTGGAATCAAACTCAGAGCAAAGAAATGTGATTTCTTTAAAAGAGAAGTGTGTTATGTCGGCTGTGTCATTTCAAAAGATGGATACCGCATGAATCCAAAAGAAGTAGAGGCTGGTCAAGCTTTGAAAAAGTCAAACCCCAAAACAGTCAGAGAAGTAAGATCCCTTGTAAGCTTTTTAGGCTACTACCAATCATTCATGGCTGACTTCTCAAGGATTGCAAAACCGCTTTACGAACTGCTATCACATCCAAAGACAAAGATCAAGTCATCAAAGAAAAGTTCCCCACAGTTGCCACCATCTCAGCCTGTAGAGTGGACAACATTACATCAGCAGGTACTTGTACGACTTGTAGACACTTTATCAGACCCACCAGTTATGACATACCCAGACCTTGAAAAGCCATTTGTGTTACATGTGGATGCGTCAGAGGAAGGTCTTGGGGCTGTCCTGTATCAACGTCAGGAAGGAGCATTAAGAGTAATAGGTTATGGTTCACGTACACTCACTCCAACCGAGAAAAATTACAAACTTCACTCAGGGAAGCTTGAATTTTTAGCTCTGAAGTGGGCTGTCACTGAGCGATTTCGAGATTACCTCTTTCATGCGCCACACTTTACAGTGTACAGTGATAACAACCCCCTGACATATGTGATGAAAAGTGCTAAACTGAATGCGGTAGGACATCGCTGGATCTCAGAATTAGCTGATTTCCGTTTCACTCTAAAGTACAGACCTGGTAAAGTCAACCGAGACGCTGACTTTCTATCCCGTAAACCGGCAGAAATGGACAAAATAATGTCAGAATGTACAGAGGAATGTAAACCTGATGACATAACAGCAGTAACACAAGGACTCAAAGCAGATCACAATGGTAATACTGACTGGATTTCAGCTATTACATGCAATGTAAATGTACTGTCACAGTTAACTGCTACATGTACAACTCCAGTTGAACCAATACCAGTCAAAGACATTCAAACTAGTCAACAAGAAGATCAAGTGGTACAAAGAGTAATCACACTAAAGCAGAAAAATGAGAGACTCAAATACAGAGACAAAGTAAAAGAGTCAACTGAAGTAAAACGACTTCTTAGAGAGTGGCCTCATCTTTACTTGGACAAAGATGGAGTCCTACACCGAAAGACAAATACCAGAAACCAGCTTGTAGTTCCTGCTAAACTCAAGTCACTGATCTATCAACAGCTACATGAGGAAATGGGTCACTTAGGTGCGGACAGAATGATCTCGTTAGCTAGAGAGAGATGTTTTTGGCCAAAAATGCGAGAAGAGATTGAACATTATGTTACAAAAGTCTGCCGTTGCTTGAAACAAAAGAAACCCAACCGAAAGACTAAAACCCCACTACAGACTATCACAACCTCTGCACCTTTTGAACTAATCTCAATCGATTATCTGCATATAGAGAGAAGCAAAGGTGGAGTAGAGTATATACTTGTAATAGTAGATCACTTTACTAAGTTTGCGCAGGCTTATGCCACATCTAACAAGTCCGGTAAGACAGCCGCACGCAAAATCTTTAACGACTTTATTCTGAGATTTGGATAACCTGCCAGAATTCACCATGATCAGGGAAGGGAATTCGAGAATGAGTTGTTCAAAAAGTTGCAAAGTTACAGTGGAATACAACATTCAAGGACGACACCTTACCATCCCCAGTCAAACCCAGCTGAGCGTTTTAACAGAACTTTACTCAGTATGCTCCGAATGCTGGAAGAGACTCAAAAACCTAACTGGAAAGACTATTTAAACAAAGCCGTGCATGCATACAACTCAACAGTTCATGAATCAACTGGATTTTCACCTTTTTTCCTGTTATTTGGACGAGAGCCAATCCTACCTATTGACCTATTGTTTCCAAAAGAACCAACAAAGTCACAGTCTCATCAAGGTTATGCAGAGAAATGGCAAAGGTCAATGCAGGAAGCTTACAGTATTGCACAAGAAAATATGAGAAAAGCATGCAAAAGAGGACAGAAGTGTTATAACCAAAAAGCTTGGAGTTCAGAACTTAAACCTGGAGACCACGTGCTTATCCAAAACCTTTCTGAAAGAGGAGGACCTGGTCAAATCCGTGCTTACTGGGAAAACAAAATACACATAGTCAAAGAAAGGAGAGGAAAAGACAGTCCAGTTTATGTTGTGACACCATTAGATGGTGAAGGGAGGGAAAGAGTCCTTCACAGAAATCTCTTACTACCCTGTCCTTACCTTATTGATGGACTAGATACTAAAGATCCAAAAGAAAAACACAAACAAAAGAGACAAGTAAACAAACAAACACGAAAAACCAAAGACAAAGTTCATGAGGATTCTGACAGCTGCAGTGAAGAAGAGTACTCTGTGTGGATTCCTCATCAAAGCCAAACTACCCGCCTCAATCCACATGCCCCAATATTTCAATCCAGATCAAGTCAACCTGCAGTAGAGACACAAACTGAGAGACTTGTACAAGAACAAAGTCAGTTCCAGGATGACGATGACTCTGCTGAGATCAATTATCAAGTGGATGAGATACTTGAAGAAGAGGACATGCAGAACCAAAGCATAGGTCAAAATCATGACACAGACTCTGAAGGTCAGGCACCTGAACCTGAAATGTAAGAGGACACGCTTCTTCAGAGGATGATCCTGAGGTGGAGCAGGAGCGACGTTCCACAAGAACCCGTCAACCAAGATGTATCTCTACGTATGATGAGTTAGGGAAACCTAGTATCACATCTTTAAAGAAATAGAATTTTTTTTTCAATCATATCAAGTTCAAGTTACAGCTAAAGTTAACTGAAAATGTTTCTTTAATAATTTGATACAAAAGTACAGTAGACAGGACAAACGTGTTTTCAGTTTGTTTTTTTTATCAAGTGATTAAACAGTGAATGCTCCAATTTGTGTTACTTACTATACGTTTATTAATAAAAACGAATTAATAAATTTTCAGTAGATCTAAAAGTGAGTTTTAGTGTCGAAAAAAGGTTTTTAATTTTACCGAGCTGATACTTTGGTGTGGCCAAGCGGTGACTTCAAAGAGCACTAACCTCCTATGGCCAATTTTGACATTAGTTTACTTCTTTGTCTGTGAAAAATAATGTATATGTTGCTACAGATACTTTGAAAAACTAACTGCCTTTACAGTTACATGGTCGTTTACCTAAATTAAGGCTAAAATATT
>JAVQIZ010223599.1:0-10869 GCA_036023535.2 Galaxias brevipinnis | reverse complement strand
ACACACACACACACACACACACACACACACACACACACACACACACAAACAAACACACATACACACAAACAAACACACACATACAAAGACACACTTGTTCCAACAAGTTGAATCCTGTGACAGAACTTGCTTGAGAGCGCACATCCTCTCACCCTGAGGCTTCTTTCTCACCCAGGAAAATGGAGTGTGAGCTGACACACACACACACACACACACACACACACACACACACACACACACACACACACACATACGCATGCACATACATACACACACAAAAACACACACACACACACACACACACACACACACACACATACATACACATGCACATACACACACACACACACACACACACACACACACACGCACACACAGATACACAGATACACAGTATGAGACAGGATGAGCCACCAATAACTGTTTCTGTGAAGAGGTACTTGAATCCATCCCCTTTTCTGCAAGGACAGGGAGCAAAAGCATTTTATTCAGTCCAATGACATTTCTTCAAGTGGAATAATTGACCACTTTCTATACTGCTAATTTGTAAGAAAAATACATTAACCAAAGAAGTTACCAAATTAATCCATGAAATCAAATAGGCAAAAAAAAAAAAGCAAATACTTTTAAGTATTTTTTTTACTAAGAGAAGTAATTTAACTGAGACACTTTATTGACCTTTTGACTTCCATATTGACCTCACCACCTTAACTGAGTTTGGTTAAATCCCGGCCCCAGGTCCCCTTTAAGGAGTAGGACCTCAGACCACACAGCCAATAACAAACTCCCTGGCCCCTCCCCTGTCTGACAACCCCCCCTCCCCTCCACTCCTCTCACCCACACACATAGAGGAACACAGACACACATGTGTTGGCCACATTGCATGCGCACAGCTGTGCACGTGCAGCGACAGGAGAGAGAGGAGGGGGGGTTGATAAACGAGCCTTTGAATGGAAGCTCGGCGCATGGTTGTGCATGTTTCAAACCTTCGAATCCGATAGTTCTCAAAGTCTGCATCATGAAAAGCAATGTTTCCATGTTCACTAAATATTCACTGAAAAATGTTTTCTTTATCTTTTTCGCCTTCTTTTTTGGGGGGCGCTCTAAGTGGCACTCTGTCTTGTCTGAAGGCCGCTTAGGCCCCCCCCAAAACGGACCACAGGTGTCAGCTAATGAGGGTGAATAAAAGCTTAGTGGGAGGAGACAACTGTCCGTCTCGTCCTGAATGAGACGAGGGTGCTCTCACTCAGCCCTCTGGTGAAACTCTAGGGGAAGAGGTCCTACAGTCCATAGAACAGACGCCATTCTCAGAGCACGGTAATGAAAGTTGGCTGCAACAAGCTACAAATCAGCAACATACGTAAACCAGAACGTATTACATAGTTTCAAAAAAGAAAATAAATCTTACTCCCCGAGTAAGTTTCTTGTAAGCAATACATCCGGTGAAACATATTTTAAAGTATCGAGGGGAAATGTCTGGACATAGGAGATACATTTTTATATGACTATGATAGCAAATCTTCTCCAAAAACACACCAGTCACTTGGCCTATCACTGTTTAATCAGGTGTGGGTTGGGAGGTGGGATATATGAGCTTACCTTATCTTACTATCTAACACACAATAGAGCTCTAGATAACAAATATAATAAATTGGGACCTACATCAGTGGTCCTGTATTTCAGGGGACTTTTAAGCTTGTCAAAGCAGGAGTGCTGATCTAGAAACAGTTTCACCTTTCCCGATCACATAACAAAGAGGCTGGCCTTTGACCTCTAAAAAACCCTACCCTAATATTCCCACTTCCTTGTCTATAGGTGATACTTTTCACATCATTCAAAACGCCACAGATTGTTAAAACAGGCTCGAGTGATAACAACACTTAACTGTTAATCCGTGTGGATTATAATACAGTCAGTTCCCACCAAGAGGTGGGCCTCAGTGCTGAGTTGTTTTGAGTCTGTGATGGATCTAGCCTGTGAGTCGTGGAGAGGTAAAAGGGGAGAGAATCACGCTTGATGCTCTCGGCCTTTCTCTCTCTGCTCTCTCTCTCTCGAACTTTCCACTCTCTCTTTCCCCCTCTCTCTTTTACTTTCTGCCTCTCTCTCCCCCTCTTTCTCTCTGCCTCGCTCTCTCTCTCTCTCTGTCTCTCCACCCTGTCTCTCTCTCTCTCTCTGCCTCTCTCTTTCTACTTCTTCATCTCTCTCTCTCTGCCTCTCTCTCTCTACTTCTCCGTCTCTCTCTCTCTCTCTCTCTCTCTCTCTCTCTCTCTCTCTCTCCCTGCATCTCTCTCTCCATCTATTGATGGGTGGTGTAAGCCTGGCATTAAAACACCCAGCGTGATGTCTCTGTCCGGGCTGAGCCTTTGACGCAGATCAAAGAGCAACAGCATACCCGGTGAGGCAGGCAGGCAGTCAGCCTCACTCCCTTTCACTGTCCTCCCTGCCCACACACACACACACACACACACACACACACAGACACACAAATATAAACCCACTGGAAGACCTTTTTCCTTTCTCTCACGCTCCTAACGCACTTTCGGTGGCAGGTGCACTCCGGTGTCCGTGCGACTCCCCTTGCCCCACGTCCCCCTGTTGCCCTCCCTTCAGCCGCGGTGGCAGAGATGGGGGGGGGGGGGGGGACGACGACGACACACGGGACGGGACATAGAGGGAGGAGACAGGAGGGGGACTACAGCTCAGGAGCTGAATCAACAACAGCTGCCCAGGGCCACACTGTCGTCCCAACATTTGCTTGGCAGCGTGATAGCCAGCGGTGGGCAGGTCATCTAATGGTAAGCCACTAGTAAGCCAAGTCCTCATTGGCTGCAAAATGGCATTGAATGTTTTCTCTTTCAGAGTCCAGAACAACAACTGCTATGGGGCAGTTAACACAAAGTAGAGTGAAGGTTGTGAGACAAGCTCACAAAGTAAAGCTCTTAACATAACCCTAACCCTAACTCAGGGTGTGGGGTAAAAGCTATCCCACCAGCTAGCCAGCCAAGCAAAACATACAAGTGTGGAGCCCCCCCCCGCATCTGGCGAGGAGCCCTACGGAGCTCGTTGTGTGGTCAATAAGGTCTTGCTCCTCAAAAGTCTAGGCCACGCCCCCACTGGCCGTGAAGCAACGACGACGTCAGTCTGTTCGGCCATCTTTGTTGTTTTTCTCTCCAACATCAACACACTTTCCAGTACGGGCGGAAATTGTTGGCTGGGCATTTCTTAATTTCCGCAGCATTTTCATATCCATAATGTAAAAACGTTTTCTAACTTAAAAAAAAAATAAAAACAGCTTTCAAAGAAAGTTACTGATTTGAAACATTTTCTACTTTAATGATAGACTTGTGTTTATAACCATTGTGTGCTGTCAAAGAGAGGGCTGTGTTTCATGTTCCAGGCACTATAATCGCGTCGGCCCTTTTTACTGCCTCCATCTTGTTAGTTATTGGTGGACAGGAAATGGAGAGCCTCCTCGTCTAATTAATGGCCGCAATTATGTAATTGAGGAGGGGTCTGCTGCATCTCCCTGCAACGAGGACCAGATGTTCGCCGGCTCTTTTCAAGAGTTCAGTTGTTCTGAGGCTCTTACAGTGGGGTCAGCCTCTGTAACAAGGCCTGACCCCCTCTCCTCTCTCTCTCTCTCTCTCTCTCTCTCTCTCTCCTTTTGCCCCTCAGACACCCGAACCCCTGTTTTCTTTCTCTTGTAAATAACGACTTAATGGTTTACAAGTCTTCCAATAACCGTAATACCCTCACTGTGAATCAGCTCACAAAGCAGCCAGACTCACAGAAACACACACCGACAGAAAGAACTGAGCCAGCGGCAAAGAAATATCACAGCCTAGCTCTTGCTTTTTCAAACAGCGTAAATAGAGAAGCCTTAAGCAAATGTTTAACTAGAAAAATGTAAACGCCTACTCTGTCGTCACTTTGTGGAGCAGCCATGCTTCTGTACAGTGAGATTGTGCCGCCGTGCGTTGCGGTGAACTATGTACCCCTCTGTTCGTCTGCTGAGTCAACTGATCCTGAGGTCATTCTAAGGAGAAAGTTGGGGAAAGCCTCCCTGTTTCAACAGGCAGACACTCCGAATAAAGTGAGGGTGTCTCTCTGCGCGCGCGCGTGTGTGTTTGTGTGTGTGTGTGTGTGTGTGTGTGTGTGTGTGTGAGTGTGGGGGAAAAAAAGAAAGAAAGAAAGAAAGAAAGAAAGAAAGAAAGAACGAAAGAAAAGTAGGAAGGAAAGAAGAAGAAAAAAAATAAACTGTTGAAAGTGAGTTAGCATGAACTTGCTGTAGATGTAGATGTAAAGTCGATGGCAAAACCATACATTTGACTTTAATGTTCGAGACGGCAAGAAATCTCACAACTCAGAGCAGTACATTTATTGCCTTACTATTGAGCCCTGAAACATTTCATCGTCTTTTGCTAAGTGAGGACACTCTGTCTTCTTCATATCAAACACGTAAGTAAACGTGAAAGGGCGATGCAGGCTTTTTCTTCAGCAAAACAAACACTGGCTGCTGGCACGAAATCTTTAGGATGGAGGCTGATGTGTTATCAGATGGGAATCCTTGGCTGGGGAAAAAAGCTCTCTCTCTCTCTCTCTCCCTCTGTCTCTCTCTCTTTCTCTCTCTCTCTCTGAGTGAATTCAGACAGCTAGCTAGAAGTTGCAACACCAGAGGTCTGCACAGTTGCTCACAGATGTGTAAGGCAACCTTCAAAGAAATCCACCATTTTCTATCTAGCATTATGACAACAGCGAAAGATCCAACATCCTCTAATACTCAAGGTGGACCCCTTTCCACTCTTAAACACAATCCTCACACTGTAAACATACATAATACACACTTTGGGGAAAACACAATTTATCCTCTAGCAAACCACAGATGAAACAAGTCGGTAGAAAAAAAAGAGAAAGAGACGTTAACGGCAGGAGTTTCGTCTGCGTTTTTAGATTTAGTATTAGTGCAGTGAGTTTTCTAGGCATTCTGTTCTACGAGCTCGCCGTGAAGGAAGCCAGTCAGGTCGGTTCGAGCTGCAAATGTGTCCCAGAAGCAGGAAGAGGCAGGCAGGCTGTGTGGAGCTCCAGCTAGAAGGCTGCCGCTGCTCCATCCCTCCCCCTTCTCTCACCCCACGGCCCCCTCCCCCCCGCCTTCCCCCGACCCTCCCCTCCAGCCCACCCAAGAAGCGGCCCATGGGCATAAATTTGAGAGCCTGACTCACTGTGGATTTAAAACAATCTGCGTTTCTCTCTCTCTCCCTCTCTCTCTCTCTCTCTCCCTCCCTCTCTCTCTCTCTCCCTGTCTCTCCCTTCTCTCTCTCCCTGTCTCTCCCCTCTCTCTCTCCCTGTCCCCCCCCCTCTCCCTCGCTCACTCTTTTTTCCCCCCTCCCTCTTCCATTTGCCGACTCGGCTTCTCCCTCTGTGACCGAAAACGTTCCGTCTCTCGCCCTCTTGCTCCGTTTGGTCCCTTCCTTTGCAAATCCCAGCGGTAATGAAACAAAAACTCGTTCTCAGGGTCTGCCAACAATATTATTTTTGTGAAGGCTTAATGAGGTTTGTCTTTAGCGTTGCAGTGAATGGACAGGAACATGGCTGTTATATACGTGGGTGGTACACACTGTCCACCTCTGAAATGTGTGAAAATGTGCGTTTCATTAAACGGTCTCGCTGGAGGATTTCTCACCAACACAAAACAAGCAACTCAACCGTTTTTGTGAAGTCAACCAAAAGCAATCAGAAACACAAATCATTTATAAATATAAAACGTTTCGGGTTTTTTTGTTCACGGATCGGAATGCTGTCTGCCAGAGCGAGCCCTCATTTTTTGGTTCAGTCTAAATATCAGCCCCTGTGTTTATCTTTAAGACCAGAATGCCATAGAAATCCTAAGGATCCTCTGCCGTTGCAACAGCGACCTTTGACCCAGAGAAGATTCATGCCCTCGTATCAGTGGCAGGCCCTGCCCTGCATTTGCCTGCTCGTGGTCGTAAGTCAAACGTGAACGTATGCCTACTACATAGTGTACAGAACAGCATTTCCTGTGTCCTTTTCATGGTCTGGTTCCCACTGTAATGGCACTGCTGTGTGAATTAAAAACGTTTTTTTTCTTTAATTCTGACACACAAGTGAGTTTGCTGCTCAATCAGTGCATTTTGCTGCTCAATCAGTGCATTCTGGCCTATATTCACATAGGCTCTGGTCAGAAAAACTGAATATGTGAAAGAGGAATGGATGAAATAATGAATTAAAGTCCAATCATGACAGAAGACAGAAGGTAGCCGGTGGACAGTACGACCCAGACACGTTCGAGAGGTAATGGAGTGACAGCAGAAAGTGCTGATAACAGGGCAGCCGAGAAATGGAATCAACCTGTTGAGAAAATGGAAAGGGTAAATCAGCTCCTAGGTAGAGAATAAACGTACGGACCGACGTGGCCAGGGTTTAGAAAAGGAGACAGATAGAGAGGGGAGAGGAAGAGGCAGAAAACAGCCGGAGAATGTCCTCGCAGGACTGAGTGGGCGGGAGGAGTGTCAAGAGGAAGAATAGGAAAGGAGGGAGGGAGAGAAGGAGAGAGTGAGGGAGACGTAGCATGAAGAAGGGATGCAGGTCGGTTTAAAAAGAAGGATAAGAAAAAGCAACACGGAGAGGGAAAAAAATCTTTCTTACAATTACTAGAGGCTACAAGAACATATCTAGCATAATACACACCATAATAATAACAATGTACTTTAAAAAGTAAGACCTACTGTAGCTAGGGCCGGACAGAAATGATATTTAATCATATTCACAAATAGGGACAGGGAATAAAAAGCAGAAAGAGAGCAACCATGAGACGGAGACGTGAGGACAGAGGACAGCATGAGGAGACGGACCTGGTCACAGGAGGTGTCTTTACAGGTCAGGTCTCTGTGAGGACATCAGCCAACCTGGGGACGTCTAGCTCATCTCAGACAGCACAGTTGTTGTTCAAGCCCAACCGACAAGACACACGCAACGGGCAAAGGCCCCCCCCCCCACACCCCCACACCCCAGACTATGTGCAGTATGGTGCTCCTTCTCAACCACATGGAAGAGGGACATGATTGTTGCAGCTATAAAATATTTAATAGCTCGTCACATAAAAACCGTCCGGGAAATTAAGTGACATCACAAGCTATTAAGAAACAAGGAGTGTTCTCCTGTAATGAAGTGTGAACGTTGAAAAGTATGTATTTTGTATTGAATGGACAGGGGGCAGAGGAGGGGAGAGGACGTTTGCGGAGGAGTCGGTTAAGGGAAGGGATGTTTGATTTGGAGAGTGAGAGTTGGAGTACGAAGCTGACGGAAGGAGAATGGGGCAGGGACGACTTCAGAGGCACTGTCGCAATTACGCTGATGATGACGACACCCCGATGAAGGGTTGTCACAGCAACCGGAGAATAACAAACACCGCCTTCGACTTGGCTGTCAGGGCGCCGGCGCGGCAACGCTCCGTGACTCATCAGCGTGGAACACACACATTGTCGACGTGCACAAACATGCACGGGGGAAAAACTGCTAACTCAATCAATCACCAGCACAATTTGTTGTATATTGATCAAACGTGGACCAGAGCTGGAGCCAGGGCAGGTATGTGGCAGATTGTATTCAAATGAAAGGAAAAACAAAGATCCTTTCCCACCGTCCTCGTGTTTCAGCTAGCCTCTGACCAGACCTGGATGGTCATCATAACCTCATTGTTGTTAGCAGAGCTAGCGTCCCAGGAAGGGGGCCAGTGAGGTAGGACCACTGTGCTGGTGCACACGGCAAACATTCAGACCTCAGCTCACCTGCTTCACATTTCTATCCTGCTCTCCTTTCTAATATTAACCTTACGAGATCACGGATTGCCCGCCTGCCCGCGTGCCCGACCGCCCCAACTCCTCCCTGGCCATCACTGCTGTTGTTGGTTTCTCTGCGTAGTCGTCTCCCCGACTACAACCTGTATTGTCTGTCTGTCTGTGTGCCTGTAGGCTTTTCTGGTGGCTGTCTCCCCGCATGCTCACATAAACGCTTCAAACATATTCAAATACAGGTTTCCTCATTTCTCTGTGGAGACAAGGAAGAGGAGGAGCCGTTATAAAGACTGTCTATGTCTATTGCTGACAGCAGAGGTGTGCCACACACACAAACAGACACACACACACACACACACACACATTTCTAAGGAACATGCTCGGTGCACAAACACATATTCAAACCAAAAGCAATAAACCTATGCTTATGGACAACTCCCTACACTGCCCTCTAAGGCACTCCTATATTTTTTTCTAATCAGTAACCCACACACACACACACACACACACACACACTCACACATATATATGGTGACACGCCATTGATTGCTAAAAGTCAACATCAAATCCATGATGCAGCTGCATACATTTACAGTTACATGATTTAATGTCAAACCTGATGTCATAGAAGTTGAATGCTTCCTTTGGAATTGTACAGGCCATCTTCTTTTAAAAGAATTTGATTGCCCAGTGATATGGTAATACATTTCAGCAACCAAACGTCAAATGATTCATAATTGGCAGAGATGGCCCAGCTGACAATCACCTTCTGAATTTTTGCCATGACTACAACATTTGCCCATTCCTTTGTGGATGACCGGTGGCTAATGCCATTCAACCTTTGAATGGGCCTAATGCCTTTTGCCTCTGGTGTCAACCCACTACTTAAAAAAACCTGTCCTCCTCCCTCCCCCACAGATCCTTTCGACATGGACTACTAGACCATTGTCGTTCTATGTATTCGATTTAATGCAGGGGAGGTTTGGTTGTTGTTGTTGAAACAGGTTATATGAGAAAAGTTAGTCAGAAACAGTTTGTTTTCCTGCTATTTATTTCAAACCAAATTAGTGGTCAGTCACTATTTAATAGTGTGTTTGTTACATATGTAACAAAAAAAATATAAATGGAGAAAACGTACATCAGTGAATTAAAACAACAAAAACAAGAGAATAGGGTCTAGTCATATTCAGTGTTTATCCATGCACTCTGGATGTGTGTGTGCATGTGTGAGTGTGTGTGTGTGTGTGTGTCTGTCTGTTTGCATGCCTCTGCATGTGTGTCCTCTGGAGCATCCCCAAACTGTCTGCCCTCTTTTCCCTCCCTGCAGGATCCTGCTGGATGTCTCAGCACTGAGGGCCCACAGCCCGGCTCAGCCCTGGCCCAGGCCTGGCCCTGCGTGGCTGGGACAGACAGCTGCTATTAAACCTTGATTGTTTCAGGTTCACAGGGTGTGAAAGGGGCTGATTGAGGGCCTCTGATCCCAGTGAGGGTGGTCCTTCTCTGTCTCTCTTCGCCTCACCCCCCCCCCTTCTCTCTCTCTTTCTCTCTTTCTGTCAGTCTCTCTCTCTCTCATTCTCTCTCTCTCTCTCTCTTTCTCTCATTCCTTCTCCCTTCATTCTCTCTGGAAGGTGGGAGGTAAGGGGTGACAGGGGGAGAACAGGGGTGAGCGTCACGTGACACACGCTCCTCGCTGAGCGGCCCCGAAATGGAATCTGGACAAAAAAACACGCCACTTGTTGCTGCCTGCCTGTGTGATTATCACATGACCTGGGTTCATTGTGCCACATTTAAAGTTAGGGCTGTACCGTCATTGGCTCAAATTACTTCAATAAGAACCCATGCAAGAGCCATGGTTTCCATCAGATCTGTCATAATGCATAATGTCTTTGTCATTGCTGTTCACTTTGATCAATGTTCAGTCTAGTCAAGGGTTCAGTTACAGTCTCGAGCTCCTAATTTAAACCACACCACTTTTTCACTAGGTGTTACAAATGAAAAATAACTGTAGCTCGTTTTCCTGCCAAAGGAAATGCTTTAACAAAAAGAAAAAGGCAGAACAGAAGGTGACATTCTGATAAACAAACAAAAAAAAAAGTAATATTAATTGACTTGACGTACGGTATCTGACCGTAATGGAGGTAGAAGCCAAACGCTCCGGGTTGTTCTGTAACCACTGCCTACAGTCCGAGCCACCCTTTCCTGTATGGTTTGTTTGTTTAGGACCTTTCCCGTTGGGAGCCTTTTGGTCTCGACACAGGACCATCACACTCTGAGAAAGACAAGGGATGATAAGGAAGCTTCCCTGCAGAGCCTTTCACGTTTGGCCAGCTATAATACAAGTACACTGGACTGGCTCCCCTCCCTAAACCTACATTTATATGTCTCTATTGTGCATGGCTATTTACTGGAGACAGTGTACAGCATATTCCACTAAACTGCTCGTTGATTAAACAAATCTTCTGGGACAATATTAAAAATTAAATGAACTACTCCCAACTTTGCGAGCACCATAAGGGACGATTATATACTTCCATTTTGAGAGAAGAACAGTTTTATTTGGTCACTGCTGATTAGGCCCGTACCAGCACCTGCCTGCATCTATTCCTCAGTGCCACCATGCACATTTTGCCCCAAAGATAATCACTGTGTGTGGCCTAGTACACTCTGCGACCCTTCGCAATACGAGTGTTGGTCGCTCGCATGATCTGCTGAGTAAATGGTTCTGTGTAAATTACATACGGGCATTGAAAAAATATTTACAATTGACGTTGATACTGCTCATGAGGCAAGTAACGTGAATTAAAATGGCAACGGGTGTAAGCTAAAGCACCTTTTCAAATCCAAACTGACAAATATAATTTTCAGAGTGCAGTTTCCAATTTTTTTTTTGCATTACTTATTAATTCAGCATATACACTTGCGTGGATAAAAGACCTTTTGGTTTCTGTTTAATGTAAACACCTTGAGGACATCTTTTATTAATCTCGTCAATTGATTGTGAACATTTTATCATCTCATCAGGTATCTCAAATATGAAGGATATTTTCCTTAATAACTC
>JAVQIZ010223595.1:0-30076 GCA_036023535.2 Galaxias brevipinnis | reverse complement strand
GGCGTGGTCTTTCAGAGGTGATTGGCTAGTATAGCGCCCCCTATGGGTCTATTGGTATGGCACCTGTATGACAGGGTGTCATCTATGGGTGTCTATGCATGTGCAAAGTTTCACCTGTGTATGACATTCCATCTCACGGGAATTTACATGTGTTGGGAGGAATAATAATAATAGGAATGAACGCCAGCAAATACAATAGGGTTCTCTGCAGTTTCACTGCATAGACCCCTAATAACGCAATCGTTGTCATTTCTGCATAGGCCTAGTGATTGAAACTTGCCCTAAAAGAGACAATAGTGGCTCTTCCCTGCTTTTCAGTATACGCCTTCAAAACAATGACGTAGCTGCACGTGTCAGGTTCAAGGATTAGAAAAGAGTTTTCTCTTGCTGTGTAATATAAGAGGCTACCCAAGGTTTGAAAACAGTACGACAAAGTTTGGGGATTTTTTATAAGGCTACATTTCTGTCAGGCTACATTATTATTTAATTGATTTGTTTATACAGGAACGACTGGCTGAGACTATGTCTATTTTAAAGCTCTTTTACTGGCAATGAGCAATAAAATAAAGTAACGCAAATTAAAAAAAAAAATAGGTAGAAGAAACAAATAATGAAAATGTGTTATAATCCAAAACACAGTATAGGCCTCGGCCTATTAGCTATTACAGTCCACCCCATACAATGCCTCATCAATCAGTCCTAAAAGCCCACGCAAAATATATGGTTTGTCAAATGCAGTTTTGTGGACTTAAGACGGATGTGAAACTGGGATGTGGATTGTTGGATGAGTTCTCTTTGAGGCATGGGTTGCTCCGGAGTAGTGGCGGCCGTTTTCCTTCCGCCGCGACGATGAGAAAAGGGGCCATTAATCGCAGCATTGTTGGAGGTCATGCTGTTTGGCGGTGAGACTTTGGACTGGTTAAATATACTAATTATAGTAGTGAGACAACATTTTACTATAAATATAGTTCTACTAGTTCTTTTACCAAATCTGATAATTTATTAACACGTTTAGAATTGTAAACATATCTAATAGACCTATCTAATTGAACTTGTAGGAAGTTTGCACCCACTCTAATGGCCTCAGTGCAAGGAAAGTACAACTTGTGTATGGCCCTAAAACATTGCTATTATAAGTATACCTTTGTTTGGACCAATTTGATATCGACATCCGTCCGAAAATGTAATCAAATGAACAATCTCAATCTCAGTTTAGGCTAATGCATTGGTGACTACATTATAGGACTCACAACCTACATACAGCTTTAATCTGGCTATACCAGGCAGTCCTTTATACAGTGACCTCTTAGATAAACTCAGAGGACGGCTAAGTGACGCCACAATAGCTAAACCTACAATGTGTAACATGCATCATGATAAATACCGGACTTTAACTTAATATCTTAAGTCACATCACACCAGTGTTACCCTCCCTTGACTGGTTACCCATTAACTGCAATATTGATTTTAAAATGATCCTAATCAGTAATCACATATAATCACCACTCTATATCGCCGAGTTGTTATGTCCCCTGGCCTCAGAGAGATCATGAACATCTCAGGTCCTCTGACCAAGACCTTCAGGCTATTCCAAAATCTAGGTTAAAACTACGTGTGATAGGGCTTTTGTAGTTGTACTAGCTCACATTCTCTGGCACAGTCTTCTGATCATAATAAAAATCTATCTTTAAGAAGCTGTTAAAAATTCACTTGTTTAGTAAGCACATTGTTTTGTTATGTGGGTTTCAGCCTTTTACCTTCTGTGCAGTTTTAAATGTCTTTTATAGTTATTTTATGTTTTTAGTTTTTTTACATTTTACTCCACCTTGTAACTCTGGTTTTGAAAGGTACTTACTTATTTATTTATTTAAGGGCAGCACAGTGGCTTGGTGGTTAGCACTGTTGCCTCACAGCAAGAAGGTCCTGGGTTCAATCCCAACCTGACCCAAGGGCCGTTCTGTGTGGAGTTTGCGTGTTCTCCTTGTGTTTGCGTGGGTTTCCTCCAGGTACTCTGGTTTCCTCCCACAGTCCAAAACATGCAGGTTAAATTGGTGACTCTAAATTGCCGTAGGTGTGAATGTGAGTGTGAGTTGTTGTCTGTCCTTATGTGTCAGCCCTGTGATCGACTGGTGACCTGTCCAGGGTGTACCTTGCCTCTGGCCCTATGTCAGCTGGGATAGGCTCCAGCCCCCCTGCGACCCTGCAAAGGATAAGCGGTATAGCTAATGGATGGATGGAAGTTATGTCTGTTTCTGATTAACTAAGGATTGTTTTTCCTCCTTTTTGACCCCTCTTCTTAACCTATTAAGGGGCCTATGTTTTGGTTTCTGTCAAAGGTTTTAGTCAGTGCCACCACATTAGGAGATGAATTCAGCAACATTTCCCTTCCAAAAAGGTTTGTGACTTGACTGAAAAAAAGGTGATTGGACTTGGCATGTGGCATGATGTGCCTTGATAATATGTGTGCTGACAAATTAACGAAAAATTCTATATAATAAATATTTAAAAAAAAATTATAATAATAAATAACAAATATAAATAAAATTTAAAAAACTGTCCAAGCCATGTTCCTCTGATCCTAGTCATTGTATTTGACATTTGATAGCATTTGAATTAAAAAAGCACATTTTTACCAGAAATTTTCCTCTGTAGGTAGACAAAGGAAAGTTTAAGTCCTGGAGACGTGTCCAACTCTGCATGATAAAACGTCTCAGTGGATTGGTCTGCATCGATCTGATGCAGCATAGACAACTGAGCACAGCCTATCCATACAAACACAACACCCTTCCTCCATCCTTCCTTTATCTCAATACATTTGTCCCCACTACAACAGCAGGACATGAAGACTATTTGCATTTCCTCTCTATTTGACTTTTAATTGTTTTGGGCATTTTATGAACACTATCTGGTTAACTTTAGCTGCAAAGTTTATATGATGTTGAGATTGTTGAGAGCATCTTGTATGATTGAGTGGTCACTGCATTCTTTGAAAATGCCTCCACCTTGTGGGGATCTTTATGCCACAGTCCCTGTCCCAAAGTGAGCATTTTGACCAATCCCAATGTGATGCCAGTACTTGAAACATTTAGCTTGCTAATGGGAAGGTTCATAATTTGTAACAGAAGCCGGACAATAATAATTCAACTTGTAGAACACCAACATATAACTTTAAAAATTATACTGTGTTTCTGATTGCTTTGCATGTTTCCCAGCAGCTAGTGTGGATGAGCAATTACACTAGACTCTGTAAGTCACTCTGTTCACTTTGGTTCACTTCAGTGTAAAACATGGGTACATGCTCTGGCAGTCACATAATCGAACAGATAAGCAACTAATTAAAGAGCGCATGCAGTTCAATCTCAGGGTATACTTAACAAATAAGATTTCAGATTAGTTTGTGTGTGCGTCTGTCTGTTCACTGTGTGCATATGTTGTGTGCTCAAAGCTTCAGACTGTGCAAGTGAATTTATGGTTCAGCTGTTAGGGGTATAGAGTGAGCTCCAGACCGTACAAGGCAAGTGTTGTTGGCAGTGGGAGAGAGAGAGAGAGGGCAGGAGGGCAAGGTAGTGGGAAGAAAGATGGGTACTTGTCCTGGTAATGTTCACTCAATGTACACTCAAGCATGAAGTATTCAGACCACAAATTATGTATTGCATCTTTCTTTTGAATGATGCCATAACCACATGAGTGATTGCATATCACGTCATATTCATATTCATACATATGCAATAGTTCCCAATGTATTCACACTTTGAATGGAACTCCTCAATTGGCAAGGGTCAGTGTGATGCACAATACAATGAACAGTGAACTCTATGTATGTACAGTGTTAAGTGCAATGCATTTCTTTGCTTAGGCATACGTCATTTTATGCTGTGACAAATTTCCCCCCAGCAGGTGGTGTCCATTGGACAGCTGGCACCTGTTGGCTGCCCATGAACGTTGTGGTTATACCATGCAGGCTGGTGTGTGTTGTGGGTGACCTCTGGTTCCGTGGCAAACCCTTAGCTGATCCACTAAAGCTGTGCAATAGTTAAATAAACATAATGCAGAGAATCATTACAGTCTATGTGATAGGAGAGGGATTTCCCCATTGGGAACAGCTAACAAAAAGAATACACGATGCATGGCTATATTAAACAGACTCTGCAAATCTGGGAGGGGAGGGGATTTTTTTCATTTTGGATCTGGCACTGCGACAAAAATTGGTATAGCATTACATATAGGACATGGTGTTCTCGGAGTGACCCAGATTATCTCTGTACACATAAAGCAAATTCTTTTGACAATCAACCTGGTCAGCACAGCTTGAGTTTCATAACTTGTGTGGGAAAATAAAATGTTAAATGGGGTTACAATACAATTGCATGGATCATAGGAATGATTGTTGAGGCAGATGTGAAAGCTGAAACGTTCCCTTATTTTTTGCCAAACCCGTGGAGTTTATCTTAAACTAGTGGTTTGAGATGTCAAATGGACATAAACTGACTCACTTAAATACAATTATTGGTTTTTGGGTAGGAAGCTGTGGTTGAGGGGGTGCTGATGGACACGCAAGCACGATGTAATTATAGTTTCCTGTCTACCCCCTGGACACCATGCGGTCTCTGGTTTCAATGGGGGTATACCAGCCACCAGATCAAGAAACACTTCATTCTTACACTTAATTGACTGGGTCAACTGAAATAATAAAAACATTAGCAGCTTGTTTTATTAATATTCTAGATTCAGACTCTGCTCAGCATTAATGGCCGGGTTTATAAGAAACATAGCAAATATATTACACAGCAACTGTTGTCCATAGTAAAAATGTGACCTCAGGTTGGCATCTTTCATGTTCATCTTTTTCCAACTCAGGTGCTCTATTTCATGTGTCAATAAAACTGCTAAAAATAAGCCACCTCCCACAAAGGTTTTTTTTTTGGAGACAGATTAAAAAGCAACAGTATCTATTATGTCAAATACAGAGAAAGTATCATGACTGGTATGCCCCTCTTGTCTTTACCACTAACATTAAACCATTTTGCATGTTAGAATATGCATAGGTATTTCGTTTCAGGAGCCTCTACTTAACGCTCTGCTATTTTCACGTCTTGTTCCTGTGGACATTTCTGTCTCTCAAAAGGTCAACTTGCATGCATTTCAAGGCAGATATTCTCAGACCCAGAGCATTCAGTCTCCTCCCTCAATGCATAAATTGTGAATTATTTAAATATGATCAAGGTATATATGGTTTATCTTCTTGACCATAACCCTGATTTTGTTTGAGCACCACTTTGAAATTTGAAAGAGAAGCTAACACAAGCATAACAGGGATAGTTGCCACAATGTATTTGCGGTTGAACGATTTAACAATTGAACAATTTGAACTAGTTAACTAACAAAACTGGGATTATGTGCTATGCAACAGTGTCAATTGACTTGGAGGTCTCAAAAAGGGCATGCATGGATTTTGGTGCAAAAATGCTTTTCGAATAGTAGTTCACCCTGGGCAACCAAGACCCACCATAACCAAGGTATTGGAAGCTACAGGCATTCTGTTGCTTATGTGTTGAGAAGGTCCGTTGGTTCACATGCATCGTATCACAGCCCTGTTGCGTAACTGTTCTAGCACTATGTTGGGCGTCTGCTGTGGATGAAATGCCTACAGCTACTATGTCTCACGTTTCTTTCTAAGACACTACAACTTCCTTCTTGTTCAACAACCATCACTCATTGGCTGGCAAAATAGAAAATGGATAAAGACTATTTACCAAAAGTTTTTGAAGCATTCATAGCATTAAGGTTTGCAGGTAAATATGTGTAGGTTTTTAATAGATCAGAAAAAAATGCTGCATATAATAATTGTGTACTATAAAATGTATTCTTCCAGCTCTTACATTCCTCTAGACAATAGGTTCAGACTGCAATAATATGAGGACCAGTTGATTTTATCGGCTGGTGAGTGACAAGTGGGAGGGGATGTGGGCAGGGAACAGTCAGACCAGAGACAAATTTGGTAACCCAACAGTTGGAAGTGGACAGGCAGCAGACAGCTGTGTAACAGGATATAGACCAAGGGCACCGTGACCAACCCACACTCCACCCCTCCGTATCTCATGATAATGGTTGTGCTTCACAGGCCTGCAATGAGTTCCACAGATGGAGTGATAGTTGTGAAATAGCTGGGATTGAGGGTAGGTAAATATAAAAACTCTATGAAGGCAGGGGACAACTGTAATCAAAATACTTGTGAAGAATAGGGCTGACCCTCCACTAGGGTCACTCATAAGGCGTTCCTCAAATTACACCAATTCAAATCACGCATCAAAATAATCTGTCACACACAGAATAGCATAATTTGTTGCTACAATGTATTTAAAACAAGATTTCAAGATTAAACACTTTGAACTATTGTTGATAACACCAACAATGTCTGACCACCATTGTAGCTCTTTCCTCAGGGATGGAATATGGCACATAAATACAATTCCATAACTTATCCTCAATGGAATGGCGAGAACCTGAGAAACATTGAGAAAGTGAGAGTGAGATAGTGAGAGACATCTGAGAAAGTACAACTTGAAAAGCTAGAACAGTAAATAGACAGCTAATTAGTAAGTGACAAAATGACATTGGTTAGCTTATATGTCAATACATAATCAGCTTGGTTTTGTGCCTTTTCACACTTTAATATTATAGTCATATTATTCAATCATATCCCTATTCGATTTTTACATTCATGTAAATATGAACAGTAACATGGAAACCGGTGATATAAAGCACTCAATATCAAACTAACAAAGATCAACTGTTTTTTTTCAGATGATAAAAATAATAATAAACTATACCTATTAGAAGTTATGCACACCGAAGACATGATAATGTGGTACACTGGATTCAAATAATAATGGTACAATATATAATAGCACACTGGATTCCTCCAAACATACAATACCAGTCAAAAGTATGAACTCACTTTCCCATTGAAGTGAATGAGAGAGTGCATTTTTTTAAACGGTTTACATGCACCCAATTTAAACAAAGTGGCCATCAATTTTCCACTTGCAGTAACACTTTGCAGTGTTTAAAACTGAGAAAGCTGCATCTTTGAGGAATGGGGATGTTAAGGCTTTTGGCCGTGCTCTTGAACCAATTGTGCAGGGAAGTGTCCAATTAGTTAATTTCTTAGCCAGAAGGTTATTATCCTCTGGAATACAGCTAAATAATTAAAGCTAAGAATAAATACACTATCAACTTTCAGGCACTTAGGTAATAACCTGATCGGAATAGTGGGAATATGCAGATGTTTTTACTTGTGAGATGTGGAGACTGGTGAACCCTGGATGACCTGTAAACCTGAAATTTAAAACAATACAATTTTTTTCATTGATCAAATAATTTCAGTCAGTCACCTCTTATCCTACATAAATATTTAATGTTGGAAGCAATCATGTGATAGAGAATATTTTTTCCAATCTTCCTGTGTGACATGAGGACATTCTGCTATCAATGGTATGTTTGACAAAAGTATTGCTCAGCTTTTTTCCAAGATCCCCCGTACACCAACCCCTCGCAGTGTCAGGTTTACCCTATCTCCAAAACCCCACCACATGAGCTATGTATGGACCAAGGGTGGGTGAGAGGTGCACGGGGTCCAACGGCAGCTGTATTAGATGACTGAAGCCTTTCTTAAACTGTCAAGAGTAACAGAAACGGATTCTGGCCAATGAGGGTTGAGAAAGGACTAAGGCCTAGCCAATGGCTGATTATCTACTCATATATAAACTGAGGCCAAAGACCTTCAGAGTTGGGTGACCTTTATTTTGACTTTAGTGAACAGGATCTGATCCCCAGGACTGTTACCTCTTTCTTTTCTTGTCTGGTGTGCAGGTAAAGAACTATGATCACAAGGAGGGATTACTGGTTATGTGAATGAAAGGGTGCCGAGATTTTGGACACCTATATGGACCTCAAAGAAAACTAAGACGAAATATTGATTTATTGCTACGTGTATTTCATGTTTCGTTCACACAATTATTTTTGAGACATAATATTACATAGTAGCTAGTAGCTGTAAGAATATCTTACTTGTTCCCCTTAATACCACCAGAGGAACAAGTGGAAAACATTTTTTAACGTATTGAGTGCATGAAAGAGTATACCTTTTATATAGTTGCTACCTCGGTTGTGCATGAAATTAGATTTTTTTATTGCTTTTGTGTGCATTTGCTGAGTACAAAATCAGCTGTCCATCTGCAAAATGGTTCTTTGCAGTTGATGCTACAGAATTATTACTACTGCCTGCTGAGTTGGCACAACTGGTGTCAGTAATTTGATTTGATCTGAGTCCCCTTTACAAATGGTTTTGTGAGCGTGTGGCCAATGATAAATTAATCTTCAAACAATGGTTAAAGGGTATATTACCTAAGTACAGTTTTCCATACGTGGCTCATAGCAATAATTGCAGTTAATAGGGACAGCATTGCATTTGTGCTTCACGAAAATGTGCCAAAATATAAATTCTGTAACCTTCAGTAACCTTCTGTAACCTTTCGAAGATCACACAAACAAAATTATTTTGAGATACCAACTTCGCTAAAAGATTATTAGTGTGTTCTTGTGGTCATGGTTTGAAATTTAAAATAGTTGAAACATTTTGAACGATCTTTCTACAGATGTTGGGGACTATTGTATATGTGTAAAGATGTAGGAGGTTCAAACTTTTTTTAAAGGCTTTATGTACATTATACGGTGCCAAGGAGCATGTGTTGTGTGTTACCATTGTACAAATATACAGTCTTATATATATATGGGGCTGTGGCAAGGATTTGTGTGTGGGTGGGTGGGTATGTTTCTGTTAGGGTGGTCTAGTGGAGTGTAGTGAAGTAAAAATATACGACCTAAGGACTCCTCCCCACATCTATTCCTGACTGACATCTGATCCAATGGATGTGGGCTTTGAGTGACGTTTGTAACTGCAGTATCATTATCTACACCAGCCGATGTGCTCGCAGCTGTCCAATCCCTACCCTGGCAAACTCTTATCGGCCTGAAAGTCTTTAATAGTCAGGAGAGTGTTGATAGAAATATGTATATAAAAATAACTATCTGAGGGTTTTTAGGACGAGTGCTATACAATGCAGATATTGTCAATTTGTTTTCAACTCATGTTAAAATGTAATTTACGTTGATGACAAATATGTTCTCCCGTTTTGTGTTTCTTTCCCCGCAGTGTTAGAAACGCAATCATGCCTTTCGGTAACACCCACAACAACTTCAAGCTGAACTTTAAGTCTGAGGAGGAGTTTCCTGACCTCACTAAGCACAACAACCACATGGCCAAGGTGCTGACCAAGGACATGTACGCCAAGCTGAGGGAAAAGCAGACTCCCAGCGGCTATACCGTGGATGACGTCATCCAGACTGGAGTTGATAACCCTGGTGAGCGATGCCCTCAGAGATATAGTAAACATATGTGTATGTGTGTCTTTGTTTTAAAAGGTAGGCTAACATGTTTGGGAGGCAACTGTTTTTAAAATAACTATTCTTTTCACCCTTTTCCTCTCCTCCGCTCTCTGTTCTCAGGTCACCCCTTCATCATGACTGTTGGCTGCGTCGCTGGTGATGAAGAGTCCTACGAGGTCTTCAAGGATCTCCTGGACCCAATCATCTCCGACCGTCATGGTGGATACAAGCCCTCCGACAAGCACAAGACTGACCTGAACTTCGAGAACCTGAAGGTAACGTTTATTTACTAACCAAGACTGTTGAGGTGCTCGTGTCAAAACAGCTGCTCCTTTTACCAAGAGTAAATTGTTGCATCATTGAGAAAACTTGAAGTTCATAAAGTCTTTCAGTAATGTGTTTATTGTGGAATGCTCCATTCCATTATATTTTAGCAGTGATGATGTCTCTTGACTTTCTTGTAGGGAGGTGACGATCTGGACCCCAACTACGTTCTGAGCAGCCGCGTGCGTACCGGCCGCAGCATCAAGGGATACACCCTGCCCCCCCACAATAGCCGTGGCGAGCGCAGAGCTGTGGAGAGACTGTCTGTCGAGGGTGGGTAGCCAAATAATCCATGCAAAACAGGGGTCTGTTGTAAGCTTAGCTGAAGTTATACAACAGGAGTAGTTCACTCGCTATGACTGGAGATTATTGGCTCACAAAGGGTCAAGTTGTGTATTCAATGATAAACTAGACAATATACAGCCTGATGAAAGGTACACAACACACTTTGTTTAAGGAACTAAAACAACTATGTACCTCAACAGTTGCTGTGCATACTGTGGCCACAAAATGTGCAGTAGGCAGAAGTCACACTGCCGAGATTTCAATGAGAGACTTCCTTCTCTCAAAATGTTTTCATGCTCCTCAGCTCTCAACAGCCTGGACGGTGAGTTCAAGGGAAAGTACTATCCCCTGAAGGCCATGACCGATGCTGAGCAGGAGCAGCTGATCGCCGATCACTTCCTGTTCGACAAGCCCGTCTCCCCCCTGCTGCTGGCCGCCGGTATGGCCCGCGACTGGCCCGATGCAAGAGGCATCTGGTGAGTGGCAACGTATGATAGTGGT
This sequence comes from Galaxias brevipinnis, assembly GCA_036023535.2. NCBI lineage: Eukaryota > Metazoa > Chordata > Actinopteri > Galaxiiformes > Galaxiidae > Galaxias > Galaxias brevipinnis. The sequence continues at coordinate 19,519 of JAVQIZ010223595.1, read as the reverse complement.
GGCTACATGGAAGGTTCATAGCAATACTACTGGCACGATGTGTTGACCTGTGTGTTTATGGTTATTTACTTCCTTTTTTGTCCAGGCACAACGACAGCAAGTCCTTCCTGGTCTGGGTGAACGAGGAGGATCACCTTCGCGTCATCTCCATGGAGAAGGGAGGCAACATGAAGGAGGTCTTCAGACGCTTCTGCGTCGGCCTGAAGAAGGTAACTCCCAGTTTTCATTGTCAAATATAATAAATGAAATATTCATAGTCATAAAAACGAAACGTAAACCCTTTTAGATTGGTCAATAATGTACGTAAATTAATGAGATTTCTGTCCCACCTGAAAGATCGAGGAGGTCTTCAAGAAGAACAACCACGGCTTCATGTGGAACGAGCATCTGGGCTACGTCCTGACCTGCCCCTCCAACCTGGGAACTGGCCTGCGCGGTGGAGTGCACGTCAAGCTGCCCAAGCTGAGCACACATGCCAAGTTTGATGAGATTCTGACCAGGCTGCGTCTGCAGAAGCGCGGCACAGGTACGCATAGACACACAACCACTCACACACACACACACACACACACACACACGTTATGTCATTAATACATCTATACCCCCCCTTCCAACACACACCCACAGTCAGTCAACAAAATGTCTACAGATGGAGCGTAAACAAAGAATGGCACTTATCCCTCTTCTCGTTTCCTCCTGAAGGTGGTGTGGATACCGCCTCCGTGGGAGGAGTGTTCGACATCTCCAACGCTGACCGTCTGGGCTCCTCCGAGGTGGACCAGGTACAGATGGTGGTCGACGGCGTGAAGCTGATGGTGGAGATGGAGAAGAAGCTGGAGAAGGGAGAGGCCATCGATGGCATGATCCCCGCCCAGAAGTAAAGAGGAACGTTGGTCAAGATTAGTTTTTCTATTGTAAATTCATGTGAAATCCATCCATCCAACCGGAGTGCAGAGGAAACCGCTGCTCAACTAGAGACTCTTGACTCTCCTCCACTTTTCCTTTATCTCCTCGCTTTCCTTCATTTTCCATTTTCTCCCGTTTGGTCGGTAACATCCTTCGATCGTCCTGCACTTAGCTGGGCTCGCCTGGCGGAAGTGTTATCACCAACCTTTGGTTATTAAATATAATCATTGGAACTGTGATTCAATAAAATAACCTGAAACAACCTCAGCATTGTCCTCCTTGGTCCTTAATAGCATATGCTCTTTCTGCAGTAACAGATTTAGTTAAGGCGCAGGTCAAGTCTCTCATTTACTTTATTAATCCTGTTTGATAGTCAGCACAGGTACACATATACCAGTGTTTGATGAGCAATACAGGTACAGTCACCCTGCTATTTCAAAGTCACCTCAGGTCTATCAGTCCTGATGTGTAATGGAAAAAGCTCAGGTACAATCGAAAACTGGAAAAAAAGATAATGATAACGTTGCCCCGATTGTTATTTTGAACATCCCTAAACTTGAGAAACAATACTAATATTTCTACATATAATTTTAAGGGGATGGCACCCCAGGCTATATTTTGTATCAAAGTATAACAAAACACACAAAAAAACAAAGGAAACGTCTGCCAACATCAGTGAATTTTATTAATTATCAGCTCCATTTTCTCACTTTTGTATACCAAATGAATCTCACATTACAGGTCGTTTCTGAGGGGTCATAGGGTAGCGTAGTCAAACCATGTGTCCTCTTCAGTCTCATTGGCCTCTATTGCATATTACATCAAAGGTTCCAAAAACAGTTCAAGAATGACAGTGCACCATAAATACTGAGCCACCTGTGTTTATAACACTGTGGCCAACAACCATCTAGACACAGTGTCTCTGGATAGACACACCATCACATACTCAACAAACCGCCCCTCTACATTTATATCTCATAGCTTCCTACCTCGAGACAATGCCAACCCTTCTTTACATACAGTGCACTTTGTTTCATTCACCCCAACAATCACCATGGCAATGTTCAGCAACCAGATGCTCATTTTGCGATCAGTAAAAACATAAATGTTTCTATGGCTTGAATGCAACCCTAGGCTTTTAACACTTTAAGGTCTTTCACAGGATTGGTGTGAATTCCATTGATTTCTAAATTAAAGTCTGGGGATTCATTTAATCCTGCGGAATTAAGTTGAATTGATCCAGATGTTGAGAAATTATTTTAAGCCTTTCAAAACACGTTTGAATGACATTTCTGACTGTTTCAATCTACTTGACTTGAAGATTTGTCCAAACCAGCACATAATGTGGTGAAATCATTGGAATCACCCCAGTCCCCACATTTCTTTTTGTTAATATTCATATCCATGAACTGACTGCATCAAAATCCATGAAGCGTCCACTCATTGCAGTGAATAATTTATATTTTCCCCCAAACTCTGAAGTCATGCAGGATTGCAAGTTGGTATTGTTCCCCATTATCATTGACAGAAACTGCTTTAAACTAGAATTACTTCCCTTGCTCTAGCTATAAATAAACCTTGAGCTCTAAGATATATACTATATTTATATATTTTATATACAGTCACAAACTGACTGATATAAATCCTGTTTTAACGATATTATTCTAAAAAATAAATAAAGTACCTGTGCAAATATCCACAAATTGAAGTGTTCACATTTAAGACATTGGCACCCTCCAGTGGATTGCTCTGGGTATAACCCGAGATTCCACCGGAAGGAGCTGATTCAAGTCAAAGCAAAGTGCATTGAGGCCTATATCACCTAATGCTAGTATACACCACAATGAAAACGTCCATGAAGAGGACTACGATTGAGACTATTAGTGTCCCTGTTTAAGTCTGCCATGTTCAGAGGACAACTGCTGGAGCTACTCTCTGATGCGGTGTTGTGGCAAGAGACAGAGCAAACAGGACTGTAGAGCTCAGAGAGATGGGTGTACAACGTGACTGTGTGTTGATGACGGCTGACAATGTTTCAAGTGAAACGAGAGAATAGAATCTCAAACAAACTGAGGTGAGAAAGTCAGACGCTCATGGTGAAGACATCCGGTTAAAAAAAAAAGGAGATCTCTGGTTACATACAAGGCGGTTGGACAGCTAAGAGGGAGATGTGTCCATGTTGAATTTGGGAGTTGAGGAAGGAAAAGGACATTAAAATGGAGAGATCACCATGAGCAAAGCCACAACTGAGATAGTATTAACAGTAAATCAGCGGCCAGAAATCTTGGCCTCTGTAGCCTACATTAATATCACAGTACATAATTCACTCAAATTAGGGAGAGGAAATAGAAAGTCATAAAGTTTCTTCTTTTTTTAAGCTACATTGAACATGTACTGTCTGAAGGCGTAGGGGCAGTTAACTTCAAAGGCAGCCCGAGTAAGAAGAGAAAAACACTGTTCACACTGCCCTTTTAGTTTCTAACAGTTTCACTAGAATGTTCCACCCCCCACCCCCCGCACCCACAGCCCACAGGATCAACAAATAGACAGATCATTTTATATTTGTCCACCAATACCAAAATGCTTAAGGATGTCATCTCAGGCCACAGTGTAACAGTGGGTGTTTGCTTATTAGTGTGTTTGTGTGTGTGTGTGTGTGGGAGAGAGAGAGAGTGTTTGTGTGTGTAAGTGTAGGTGCCCGTGTGTGTAACGAAGGTAGAGTTGTGATCTTGGGGTTGCACTTCACAGCAGAGCCACCTTTGGTGTAGTGATGCGATGACTGAGTATGAAACTCATGGCACTGAGTAGAAAATAAACAAATTCAAACACATCTCATTCAAAAGAACATGACTCATTCCCATTGTGGATCACAATGAAAATTTGACAGCTTTGCATTATGGCATACGTGCGGAATTCAATGCCAATGTTCCACAACGCACAACAAATTGCTTTGAAGTTGTGCAACAAACAAATATATACTTTCTCCCATTACCGTTCCACTATGAGATGTTCAGTTTAGATAGTTTCCCCAAGCATGACTGCACAACTGTTTCATAACTGGAACACAACACTGTTTAAAGACATGTAAAATAGAGAAATCTTATTGTAAGAGGCTTTCTCTGAACAACCTCAGTGTCACTGATATGTTTATAAATTATGGCCAATGTTAACACAGTCATTGAGCCCAGCCAATCAGAGCACTACTGTACTAGGAAAGGATATCTTGTATGTACAGTAATTCTACAGTATGTGTGTGCAGTCGATATCAATATGATTTGATACTGACCCTGCATATAAAAATCAGGGTGTCATGGGGAAAATTGTAGGATGATTATTAATTAATCAAATCTAGAGACGCAAAGCGATTTGCATCTTAGGAAAAGAATCATGTTATGTCCAGTATAATGTTAGTAAGAAAAATACTCCCTCATTAATTTATCCAGTTGCTTATGTCTTAGGATAAGAAACCCTCTGATTGGCTGGTTCAAAACCCTGTCAAACCTGCTGTCAATAACACAAATCCAGAGTGAATTCGGATCATAATGCATACACAAATCAATACACAACCTCCTGGGCTGCACGCCAAATCATTAAGTTCAATCGTCTTCATTTCTGTGTACATCCTATTGTCCACAGGTGACAAAAAGTCATTGGATAATCACTTACTTATCGGTACCAACGCCACAATGGGAAGAAGAAGAGCAAATACAGTAACACAAAACCCATGGCTCGTCAATGATGTCCGAGACACCCAAATGGTTCAATAGTGGTTGATGTTAAAAATGATGATAATAAAAGTATGTGTCATTATGGCTAGAGTAACAATATAAATTATTAGCTGTAAAATCCTCCAAAGGTTAATTTGCTCTGTGGAATATAGTAGAGTGGGCTGGAGGGCACAGGTAGAGGGAGAGGGTGGTTTAAGTCAGTGTGGTGCTGGGCAGAAGGAGCGGTGTCGAATGAGGTGACTGTTTAGAAGAGTGTTGAGAAAGAGGGGAAAGACTTTCCCTTGGGTCCGGCCCCTTGCCACTTTCTCTTTATCTATGTTTTTTTTATTTTCATTTTTTTGTCCCCTCCCTACACTTAACCCCCATTCAAAGTTCAAGGTCCTTGGAGATTTGGGTGGCTATATCCCGGAAAGCTAGAGGTGCCCCCCAGAGTCGTGTGTAACGCACCCCGTTAGAAGTCTCAGAGGTGCCCGTGGAGAGGTGGCACACCTCGGCCTCGAAGGCCACACGGCCTCCAGCCGCCCCGTGGGTACAGGAGAGCAGGAAAGGCCCGGCGTGGTGGACCTGGCAGCCGCAGCCCCGCGCTGCATCCCGCAAAGCCAGCACCACCTCCGCAGGGTCCCGCCGCCCGCCCCCTCTCAGATCCCAGCCACGTCCGATGGCCCGGGGCTCGGCCGCTTTTTGATGCCCAGGTAGATGGCGACTGTGTGGAGGGTAGGGAAAAGAGGGGGGCAGGCGGAAATTCAAAAAGTATAATTGGCTTCAGACATTCTATAAAGTCCACCATAAAGGCTGCACACACTGATCACATAAACCATTTGATCTTGAATCTATTGAATTTACGATGGACATGGAATGGAAGGGTTTTCATTGTGATCGGGTTAAAAGCCGCTATATTTTTAAGTATGAAGAGTTGTCTAGTTCACTAACCTTGTGACCGCAGATCTGCCGATTCCCTCAGGTTCATTTGTGACCCTGTGACAGACAAGCAGGCAGTTAGAACTGAACTGCACTGGGGTTAGATAAGAGCAATTATGTTCCCACAAAATGGGTTCAGCAACACAGTAAATTCAAAACTGTGTTATGCTGTTAAATGTCAAAATCATAAATGAAATGCAAACAGACATCGTCAAAATTATGAAACCACATCCACCCCTGATATTCTGTCTGTACAATCAAGAATTATAATCCATGCAGAAATGATTGTCACTCATCCTATATTTTAGGATTCAAGATTTAATAATCATGGCAAATAGTGTCTGTTCAGCATTAAAAAAATCTGACTGTAAATGATTGCTTATCATAGCAAATGTAGTCATAAAGACTTGAAACCAAAAGGAGAGCAACAGAGAAAAGAAAGCCATGACGAATGGCAAAGGTAAATTGTCACACCAGAAACAACGAACCATGCAGACCAACAAAACACGTACAGACAGAAAGGCAGGCAGTAACATCCCAGACATCAAACAGACAAGACAGTCAGAAAAAACTCAAACCCGAGGAGAGTGTCCTTTTTGTAAAAAGCAGGCATGCAGACGGATTAAAGCCAGAGGCATGGGAACTTACTAACTGTTTTTGATCCCTGTGGAAGAGTACAACCCGAGACTGATTTGTTTGAGCCCTGGCGCTTGGATGGGTCAAGATTGACCCTGATGTCATGAAAGGGAGGGCGAGAGATAAAGAAGGAGAAATAAAAAAGAAAGAGATGAGAAGAGGATGGAAGGGGGGCAGAAAGAGAATTGAATTGAATCATAGGAGCGGGAGTAGTGGAAAAGAGTGCAGCAGGAGCTGATTGGCAAAGATAAGGCAGCGGTTTGATTAGATTAGGCATGTGATTATAGCTGAGAGGCAGAAGGATAATCCAAGAGTAGGGAAGGCATGGGGGATCCTACTGACTTGGATTTAAAGTGCCCATGTCCAGGGGTCACAATTTCTAAGCGATCTATACGGAAGCAAGGAAATGTACAGCATGAATTCTATGTTGACTTCCTTAAGATACTTTGATTCTGAGCAAGCCTGTGTACTACAGTATTTACCTTCTTAGGATTGACACTGATACCTACCTACCAGGTACCTGAGAGTGAGTGTAAAATATGGGCTTGTGCCAGTTTATAAGATGATGAGTCACCTGGGCTTGAAGCAGAAGCTGAACATTACAAAGTTCCAATACTATGTAACAAGACATGCTGCCATGTTAAGTACTATGTCCTGAGTTTGAACTTGAATGAAAACTAGTGTGCGCCCGCGCCCGTGAATGTGCACTGTACCTGCGTGTGAGTTTGGAGGTCAGCTTGGTGAAGAGGTTGGAAGTGGCCCGGCTGCGGGAGTGGGGCAGAGGGCTGGCATCGTGGGACAGGGTGGGGGAGGTGGGCGGTGCAGAGTAGACCGGGGGGACGCGGTCCCTCAGCTGGCCTCCATGAAAGGTGCTGCGGACGGTGGAGCCCCTGGTCAGACGACAACGGTCCCCAGAGGAGGAGGAGGCTCCCGCCCCCGAAATACTGAGAGTGGACGGAGAGGCAGGGGGCAAGCGATGGCTCAGGGAACTAACCAAGTTAAAGAGAAAAAAGAGAGAGATACCTTAAAACATTAACATTGACATAATACTACATACGGTATGTAATTGCAAATACAATGTTTGTAGACAATAGGTAAAAAGGCATTGAAAAGCCTGTAGCTTACCTGTTCTCTTTGCCATTCTGTAGTAGAGAGTGTCTGTCGGTGCTGGAACGGTCTGTGCACACGTACGTGTTCCGGCGGGTCATGGCACTTCCAGGGATGTTATTCTGCAAAGCAAGCCATGGGTCCGATGTCAAGGTAAAGGTCAAATGAGATCTCACCATAAATACCAGCTGTCCCAACAAAATGTAATACCCATCAATAAAACGAAGACATACTTTTGAGGTCTGCGACCTTTGACATTCACGTGGGGCTCCTACGTCTATTAACTCTTGCAGTGGGCAAATGTTAAACCTTTTAATGATGTTGTTGTTTTAATAGATTTTGCTATTATTCCTAGTTTATTTGTTATTGCTTATTAGGTCTGACATATTTCACAACCAAAAACTCAAATCCCATTTTCTTACTGTCAGTACTGGCTCAGCAATAGTAGTTTTAAATGAACGGTTGAAATAATAATAGTTGAATTTTTACTTAAATTATTATTCATTTTTATACCACATTCTTAAGACGAAATACGAATTGGTAAACCAAACACCTACGAATTAAGTCGTCCATATTGTTATATAAAATGATCAACCACAGATGCCATGCATTGGCAGCCTAAACGAAGGTAGGCCTGCATCATAGTGTCCCTGGTGCTCTCACCGTGGTTGCGGTCATCTCTTTGCGGCGGTCGGGGATCTCTGACTTGTTGGGGTTGTTGGCGCTGCTAACCATGGGGCTTGAGGGGGGGAGGCTGCGGCTGCCCATCACACTGCAGCTGGCCTTCCGTGGGGGCATACGGCTCTCCCTCAGTTCCCTCTCTCCGGTGCTGGTGGGGCTCCTTTTCGGGTGCATGACAGGCATGGAGGGCCCACCTGGAAAGGAAAACGCACACGCACACACGCACACGCACACACACACACACACACACACACACACACACACACACACACACAGATAATTCATTTGAATTCACCTTCAGCTTAAAGCATGTCACAGATTCTTGGGAATGAGGCAAAAGCCATGAATTGAATTTATGGTGCATCTCCAGGGAATCCCTCACAGAAGTCACTGTGCCTCCGCTGCCTGTGGTAAGTGGAGGAGCTTCGTTGGGTCTTGCTGTGTGAGGAGGAAGAGGAGGAGGAAGAAGAGCCAATAGCTGAGGAGTGCTTGTTGGTCCCGTTGGTGATTGGGCTGGGCCGTACACGGGCGAGAGACAAACTACTGGCTGAACGAGACTCACTACCATCCTGTTAAAGACACAATGTCAGAACACAACAGATAATAACCGTTTGTGAACGATTGGTTCTGGGTTTGTAGAATCAACACAATTGCATTTGTTGTTAGCAGCTGAGCCATGATACTTGCCTTTACAAATGTATGCTCACAATGTAATTTTATATATTTTTTTGTATTTTGTATGGAGCTAATAAACAATGTGCTGCCCCCTGTTGGTCAGGACCAGGCAGCTCACCTCATTCTTGATGCCCAGCAGTAGGTAGGTGGCGGTGACCTCGTTGTATTTCTGATTGAGCAGAGCATCCTTGATCTCCTCTGGGGTGAAGCCCATGCCAACCATCACCTCTGAGTGACACACGGAACAAAGGAGAAATTAGATTAAGCTTTAAGTCACATTTTCCTTTTCCAGACACAGTTAACTTTTATATCCAAAAACAGATCAATCCATTCACTCACTGCATGAGTGCCCTAGAAATACAAGCACAAGCAGTTCGAAAGAAACAGTCAACGTCACAAGTGGGCCAAAACAAGTTTGTTTGCTTTCATGGGAAAGACCAGCTAAGTAAAAAAATATGTAAACAAGCACTCTGACAAGTTCGCTAAGACATCCTTAATCATTTTAATGATTTGTATGATTTAATGACTAAGAGCAGCGTAGCCCCAGAGAGCTAAATGGAGGGCTGACTCACCGATGCGACTGGCATCACTGTAGTCCTCAACAGGCTCTATATGTGGCTTTAGGTCCTCCCCTTCATACCCTGCATTTATCCATTTGTCCTTCATTACTTGCTGTGGATCAAAATCACACCAAGGGAAGAGTTAAGCAGGAACATTGGTTGTAACAGTATTAACAGTGCATGTTCATGGTGTTTTATCTTGCTCTCTTGGATATGGGTCTAAACGTGAGGCAGTGTAGGTGTTTTCTACCCACATCTAAGGTACAGCGTTTGCTGGGGTTGAGCACCAGGAACCGGCGTAGAATCCCCTCACAATCAGTGGACATGTAGAAGGGCACGCGGTACTTCCCCCGCAGCACGCGCTCTCGCAGTTCCTACATTAAAATGATGGTTAATATTCTCTGCCAAAAAACATTTTCATTGACAGAAAATATATAGTAACGGGATGACATTAACACACGATCCACGATAAAGCCTCTTGGGCACAAACGTGTTCCCCACAGTCAAGTACATTTATCAGGTTACAGGACATCACATTACGTTACTTGAATCCACTTACCTTGAGGTTCTGGCCATCAAAAGGCAGCGAGCCGCTGACCAGAGTGTAGAGGATGACCCCCAGGCTCCAAACGTCCACCTCGGGCCCGTCGTACTTCTTCCCCTGGAACAGCTCTGGGGCCGCGTAGGGCGGGGAGCCACAGAACGTGTCCAGCTTGTTGCCCAGCGTGAACTCGTTGCTGAAGCCGAAGTCGGCGATCTTAATGTGGGCATCGGCATCCAGCAGGAGGTTCTCTGCCTGAGTCACCAACACCGTGAACAGGAAAGAGAAATGAGGAGAGAGGAGGGCGGGGGAGAGACGAGTCGAACAGATTGGAGAAAATTAAGGGGGGGGGGCACAATGGGTGAAAAGGGAGAAAGAGTGACAATGGAGGGGTAATTATTAGTCATCCAGGAAACAGACTCCACTAGAACAGTCGACATGACTCATTTGGTATCACTGCTTATGTCCACAAATGTAAGCTAGCAAATTCAGCCAGAAAAAGCCTGGAAAGCCATCAGTAATAATCAGGAAGTGCAACAAAAATGAGGATAGAATTTAAGCCTTAGCATTGCTCCCCTCCATTCTCACCTTCAGGTCTCTGTGGACAATGTTTTTCTGGTGGCAGTAGTGGACGGCAGACACAATCTGAAAAATAGAGACAGGTTAGGAGATTAGGACGAGGAGACAAACACACAGACAGACATATAGACAGACAAATACATAGTCAGACATATCGACAGTCAAATACATAGACAGACATATAGACTGACAAATACATAGACAGGTGTAGTGGAAAGATGTTCTGCAGACACTCCAGACATACCTGCCGGAATTTGGCTCTGGCTTCAATCTCCTTCATTCTCCCATGAGATACGAGGTAGTCAAAAACTTCACCTAGGGGGAGACACATCGCAAAGAAATTCTTAGAACAAATATGAGTGTACTGTACACTGAAATATTATGTGTTCATTGGATACTTAAAATACGGTTTTCATGAGACCATATTTCCAAACTTCAATTAAGCCCATTAGCCACTTATTTGTTAGTTTGTTCCATAGAGTAACATTCTTCCATTCCCAATAAAACCTTTTCATGTTTTTACTGTAGGTTTAGAACAGACCGTTATATGATTAATCAGGGAACAAAATATACAACAAACATAAGTATCCATTGATATGACATATACAGCACACACAAAAGTAGAATTTTGTCAATGGATTGCAATGCATTCAGTGGAGTGTCATTCAGTGATAGCAATTCCTATGCAAACTAAAACGGATGGATTACCCACCTCCACTGGCATATTCCATGATTAGGTAAAGGGTCTTATCTGTCTCAATCACCTCGTAGAGCTTCACTATAGACCAAAACAAAACCAGATTAATATCAAAAAGATAAATAATCTTTTGTAAAAAACACACCCCTCTGTCTTGTTTGCTAATATAGAGAGAGCCTCGTCACTAATGCCATGCTCCTTTTATTATTTATATAACATTTAGGCTTTAGAAAATCCCTTTCCCTTCCCCCAACCCCATGCCCTCTATCCTCAGGCCAGATGAGCTACTACTGTAACTGCTGCCACCGTTCAGACAAGACATACACTAGTATACAGGCACAGGCCCACACAAAAACGTCTGTATGTTGCAACACACATGGCAGCCATTTGGGCTAAACACGCGCACACACAACATCTGCACTGATCGCTCAATGGAACGCTAACATACATAAAATGAGCAGGTCCAGTAGTGTAAGGAATTTATAAATTAAAGTCTTTAGACAATTTTCATACTTATTTACATAATTAACAAAGTTGCCATGCAAACACACCTGTACAGGCCAAACGTGAGCACAAACACCAGTTTTATTTTGACAGGGTCGTACCTATGTTTGGGTGATGTAAACCTTTCATTATTCGTACCTCCCGAAAGAGCTAAAAAAAGAACAAAAAATCCAAGGTTAGCAAACATAAAGTATGTGAAACTTACTATATGATTGTGACAGCACAGCAGCTCTTTAGAGCGTCCTGTTACTTAGGACAATAAGGTCAAATATGTAATGTCGATGTGCTAAATTCTAAAGATTGTGTGATAAGATGCTGCTTGAGCACTAATGTAAAAGGTGAAACCGTGTGCTGAGTGCACCACCTAGTTATGTTAACATAGGCTACAGTCTTTTAACATTAGGCCATCATTTAAAGTCAGCAACTCTCCAACGTCATCACTTCAGACTCAAAGAAGATGGCACGATAAGCTTTTCTATCCTCTTTTCTCAATCCTCCCCCTCATTTTCTGTCTCTCTCTCTCTCTCTCTCTCTCTCTCTCTCTCTCCGTTCCTTCCTCCGTCATTCAATCCCAATTTCTCCATCTTTCCTCTGGCAATGCCCAATGTCACTGTTGCTATGGCAACCCAGGTATTAAGACTAGGCTGTTCCCTGCTCCTCTAGCCGTGCCAAGGGGAATCATGGGATAAGACGCACCAGTGTGCCTCGTCAAACATCCCAGAATTCCCTTGTCGGGCATGCCCAGGCAGTGGGGTCAGAGTCATTAAGACAATACCCTCTTTGCTTATCTCAGCCCAATAGCTGGACTACAGCAAGACCCGTTTGTCTCCGATCTGCCTATAATAACAAAAAATATGATGGGATAGGCCCTTAACGGTACACATCCAATTGAGTTTACTACGCATTTCTTTCATTGTTATTTAAAGGCTCGATTGTATGAAGTGAAAACGTTCAAAACATTTATTTTAAATCATCATAAACTGGCAAGGTGGCGCAACGCAAAAACAGTAAAGCTGAGCAAGACTTTTCATTTGCCATGTAGGATTTACAGGATCTGCTTTTAAAACACTCTATCTTCTTATTTCTCTGTTTGCTACTTTTTACTGCTCTCCCAGTCCCAAACTCTCCTGGCTGTTTGCCTGTTCTTAACCCCCTCTACATCTCCCCTTTTCCAAGTTTTCCTCTACAAAAACGTAACAACAGATTATGCTAATATGAGCTCTTTCATGTTTCCAGTTCTAAGGATGTTCTCCAGTTCACGGTATGTAAAAAATCTGCCTATCATTACTGGCCAATTGTAGAGTATTCTCTCCCATTGCAAGCCAATCCTCTGCCTCCATTGTTAATCTTCATCCAATGATGTGCAACATGTTCTCTCACATCAACCTAATCCTGTGGCAGCTGTAGGACAGTGCTATCCTGGAAAAGCGGAAAAATTCAGAGGAACTGAGGGAGGGTGGGGGTGTTAGCCATGTGATTGTGACAGATGCTACATAATAAAGTAAATTGAGAAAATACAAGATGGTCAAGCAGTAAGTTCTAGAAATGTGGTGAGTCAGAAGAATCGTATAGAGATCATATCGAGTCAAGTTGAGTCAGAAACATCACAATCATTAAATAATACATTGAAATGGATACAGGCCCAAGGTTTAAAGGTTAAGATTATTACCTTTAGGTAATCCTCTCAAACATGTCCTCTTACAAAGAGTGTATTATGGCATTACAAAGTTTTACATGAGAAATCTAAGCAAGCATTTTTTAATGCAATGTATATTTTTTGTACTTATTTTTTAACTGCATGGAACGATACAAAATAAACTTCTATCTGAAAAACATTAACCCAGACACAGCATCATAAACATACATTTTATCCTAGATAGGACACTGTTTCTGAATACCTCCTGCTAATTTGAGTGAATTTATGCGTCTGCCATAGGCATGCATAGAGAGAGAGGGAGAGACAGATTTAGACAGTAAAACAGACAGAGAGATAGATCTGAAAGCCTCCTGAAACTCTAACACATTAACTGTTGGAGACACTTTCCTCCATCTGAGCATGTACTCAACAAAATGTCGCAGGCAACAACAACTTGACAGAATTTTTGTAACAATGAATGTGTTTGCATTTTACATGCACCATTCTGGCCCTGTTTTTCATAGCGAAATGAAACTAGTGTCCACCATACCGACTCTGCCCTTCATGCACAACAAACTCCTTAGTGTCCACCCCTCTGGCTCAACCCTCAACATGCTGACTAGCAGGAATGAAAATTCAGCCCATCAAACGCTTTCCCTGTGACATACCTCGGCCCTTTCTAAGAAGATACCCCCTAGATGTCCCCCTCAGAGTAAAACACAAAATAGCAGCTCCGGGCCCCATAACAGAAAATAAATATAACTTCATTCCAGTCTTTCTTATATTTCATCAACGTGTGACTACTCTATTGTAGTTTTTGAAAGCCAGTATTGTTTATTTGTTCCAAAGGCCTTGTGTATTAAGAGCAGATGAATTAGGACTAAAAATGGCTTGGGTAACCATGATCTCAGAGATGAGTCACTCTGCACTCAGGGCAGTGATTAGCCTAGAGAGAGAAGGCAGCCTATCTACAGAGCATAGGTCCCCCATTCGCTCCAATCCAGTCCATAGCACCTGCCAAACAGCATCACATTCTGCAAACCCTTGCTCCTTTTGACTGAAAAAGACAAGGAGACGTCTCTAAAAACATGAACATGCCTAATGACTCCAAACAGTCAGTATGTCACTCAATGCTTTTCCTACCAACCAAAGCCCGTGCCCGAGATTTTTCTAATAATATAACTAGTTATGGTTACATGTTTTGAGTGTTTGCAGTAACCTTAGACTAAAACAGGTGGTATAAGTGATTAGATTGAGTGTCCATGCAGTTACCTGCTCTGTTCTACATTACAGCATGGACGGAAATGAAAAGACTGACCTTTGAATGAACGACTCACCTTTTGTAGGCTGGTTGGATTCAATTGAGTTTTATCAATGATTTTTATTGCAACCTGAAAGAGAGATACGTTTGAGCAAAAAGATACAAAAAAAAAATAATAACACCTTTGCACAGCAATTTATTTTCTGATGTCAAAGCTCACAATTCCGATAACATAACAGGTAACAGTTTTTTTGGATGACAGACCTAAACTGTAGAGTTGCCCTGCAACACAATTTCTTATCCATCCCTTCCCTAACCATCTCCCCTGTCCTTCTGTTATTTTGGTCTCAGCCTTACCTCCTTGCCTGTCAGGATATGGCGGGCCAGCTTGACCTTAGCAAAGTTTCCTTTCCCGATGGTCTTGAGGAGGCGGTAGTTGCCAATGTGCGGCTGCTCGTCAGAGCAGGAGGCGATGGAGTTCCTGCAGCGGGCACCCAGCGAGCGACTTGACAAGCTGGTACCCTTGTCCGAGCGGCTCGCCGCAAGAGACACATGCTAGGGGAGAGGGGAAAGGTGGACAGGGGGTCACAACTTTTACTGGGCCGCAACCAGACCCACAAAATTAGAAAGCTTCCATGTGCTTATATCATGGTAGGCTGGTTGACAGTCCTGCAACCAGGGCATCTAGATGTTGGGGGGGATAATCCTCTCCAACAGCAAAGTGATACAATAGTATACCTAAAGTGACTTTAGAGAAACATTCTTTATCTTTCATCCATTACAATCCTTTGCACTGGTTAGGGAAATCTCATTCAAGATACTTTATGTAATATCTATTAAATAAGAATCAATATAGAGAAAGTGGATCTGTGCCATTCAAGTTGTGCCACCTTTTTATGTAAGCTGTCATATAACTAATAATACAAAGGAATCTTCAAATAGGCTCTAAATATTAGTATTTTAATCCCTCACATTATTATTACATTATTATTGAAAAGTCCAGACTACTGTGTATGTAGCCATTAAGTCAAGAGTCACCGAGACATTTGCAGGAATCAAAATACATAGTATACTTAGAAGAATACTTAGTAGTCTTAAGCCTAGGACATCTGGTGAGATGTGCCAAATACAATGCAATTACATGCTAGCAACTGCTTGTCCCAACAGCCTTGTGTGCAGAGATTGAAGATACAGTCCAAAGCTTGACTCAGAGTGAACTATCAGCTAGGTCCATTCAAAAAATGACAACGCTTTTTTTTATTACAAAGAACAAGGTTAAACATTTGCAGTATGATGCAGATCAATGTCATGTGGCCTGAAATGGCCGGCATAAGAGATACGGGGACGGACAAAAAACACTAAAAGTAAGAATGAGCGAGGATGTATCGAAGAAAAAAAACCACGGAGGAAAAATGCCAACAGATGGCGAGAACGAGAGAAACACCAGAACAGACAGAGAGAGCGAGAGGGAGAGAGAAAGAGAGAGGAGGGGGGGGGGGGCTAGAGAGTAAAAAGAGAACAGATGTAGGCACAGTAGTCCCTGGCCAGTTCCATGGTCTGAGGCTTCACACTTCCATCCCCTCAGCATGTCATTCTGCTTTCTGCTCATGCCCCCCTACGCCCACCCCCCAAACCCCAAAAAATATAAGAAACAGTGTTTACCATATTATGCAAATCACAATTTCATAACTAATTAAATAGAGTTAAAACCTAAAACCTACTGCATCCAGTGCATCCAGAAACAGTGTAATGTGTTATCTACACTAGCCTTACCTAGAATACACTTACTGTAATCCAGATAAATATAAGCGCATTTATCCTGTATAATATTACAGGTGTTGCCAACTAAATGTTCACATGCATATACGGAAAGATGAATATGTTATTTATTTACGTCGATTTCCCTTGATATGCTAGGCCCAGCGAGACAGATAGCTAAATCGAGGGATGGAAGTTTCAAAGTCGGAGAAATGTTTAGAAAACGTATTATTATTTTGGGAGGCCATTTGGTTTAGGTTTGATTTGGTAGAAACAGTGGTGGGTGGCTCTCTTTGACCCCCAATAGCCTGTCAGGCTGCCACTGGGGTTTGTGCGCAGCAAGGATTGCACATCGTTCAATGTAGCAATCGATTGGGTTTGAACGTACTGGCTCACTTTATAAATTATATTTAAAAATTTTCTCAGTAGATTTTGAGTGTGGTGCATTATTGTCACACCAATGCTATTAGGATTGGCAATGGAACAGTATGCTAATATGTGACATCACTATTATAGGCCTGAAGCGTTAAAAGAAGAAGTGACGGTTCGTATGAAGCCCAGTTTTCTGCGCATACACACTGAGTGTTATCGTATGCGGATGGACTGATTCCCGGCTGTTTGCCTGCCATCAGCTCTTTGGCTGAATAGACGCTCAAGGATACGGCCCATTTTAAGAACCAGCTCTGCCGAAACATGCATCAACCTACCCTATCATGTCTAGGCATGTTGATTATGAAAACAAGAAATATACCATATACAAAATGGTATGCACTGAGAAACGAATAGGCTGGGCAACATTAAATATGAGACGCCATGTTAGGCCTAAAACCTTAATTTCATTAGGCTACAGTGATTTATTTTTTTTGCATGCTACAGATTTCATATGGGCTTTAATTGCACTTACATGGTCCGTAGTCCTGTCGTTCCCAGACGGTAACGTAGAACGAGAAGACATTTTCCCTGAGTTTTCCTTGAAATTACTATATAGGTTTACGCGTAGGTTATGATATTTGCAGGATTATCTTCCTCAAATATATTATCCAACATCAGCCGTTCCACCGATGCAAACGCTTCCCAATCAGTCTGCTTCTTCTCCAACCGGCACAGCCGTGGCCGAGAGGAGACCTCTGCCTATCATGGCAGCAGCAATGAATCTGAGCTGTCCTCAAGCGAGCTGCATTTTCATTCCTTCTAATTTCTCTAAATTAGGTAAACCTTGGGCTAAGATATGTGCACTGATGCAAACAAAATATACGACTAAAATTAAAATAAATGCAAAACGTGCAAATTTGTTGTGATGTTTGGCCAAAACCTAACGCAACGGTGTCGACTCTCCACCCCCTGCCTCATTTCTGCATAGGCTACAAAACAAAATACGGCTTATGGTGGTCCGTCTACGTACATCATAGCATTACACTAACTGGCGGTATATTATTTCGATTCCCTTCACCGTCTCGCGTGCAACCGTTAGGGTTTGCACCAAATCCACAAGAAGTCGGAAACTGCTGTGCAGGAAAAAGGCCGAGTCTTTCTTATCCAGATGATATTCCTAACGGATTGTCCGTGAGATGCGCCACTTCTCCGGTCAGAGACGCTGACAGACACATCTTCCGAACGAAAACGAACGTACCGCCTCTTTTACGAGCGTACATTTAAAGCGTAAAACATGTTCTCCGAAGGCGAGATATGATAAGGGCATGGGTTAAAATTCCTTCGATGGACCTATTTGTGTTTCATATGTCAACGATTTGGAATAGAATAGATTATAGCCCAATTGATGGTGGTTGTGTAGGCAAGAGCATGTTTTTTTCAGAGATACACCCCACCCAATTTCATCACTTAATCGTATCCAAATGATTCAAGATCAAGTTAAATGTAACATGTCAACTTTTAGAGTTTGGTTAAACGATTTGGCTTACTGAAAAGAGATTAGTTATAATATGCCTGTTTAGTTTCCTTTAGGCCTGTTGGGAATTCATTGTTAAGTAATTATAATGCTGACGGTATTGTCTTACATGTAGAATTCAGTCAAAGTGTAGTGTTTTCAAGCATTTTCAAAACCACTACCTGCACCTTGTAGTTTCATATTGGGTGATGTGCCATATTATAACGATGGCATACAATACAGTCTAGCATCCAGATTTGACATTCTCCTGAAAATTCAGTAAATTAGTTACTATACTAGATACTATAAAATCAAATCTTATCAAAATATACATAATGAATAAAATGTATATAACTTACTCAACATTAAACCTATTTGTTTTCCTCGATGAATAATCACAGGAACCTAATTGGTTACTTTTATAGCAGGTGCCTGACCAATTATGCAATGTTCTATGACATCCAGCAGATGGTAGCAATGGCCTGCTTCCTCAAATACAAATCCTCTTGGAGACCAGACTCATCTTTCAGAGAATTTGAAAGGGGTTCCATTGGACTGTTTTTGGAGAAATGTCTAAAATTAAGTTTTGGAAATTGTTACTTTCTACATAAAATAATTTGAAATTATCTTAAAGATTTGTTTTACTGTAGTTACGACTTGAAAAGTGGTTCTCCTTATTAGGTCTTAGTAGCCTGGCTCTTTATGGGAAAGGAGCTCTGGAACTGCCGCTTACCGGGCTTACAGAGGAATTTAAGTGCACTAAAGCAAGTTTAGAAATGACACTTACGGAATCCCGAGATAGTATAGTAAGAAAAGCGGCACCCACATTGGCAACAGGACCGAAATGGAATCCAAAAGCGGCAGTACTGCAAGCAAAAGCTGCCCTTTAACATACGGAAATAGGACAAGTACAACATGGACAAGGAAGATTTGGACTTGGTACAAGTTAACCGAGATGGTCAAAAGCAACCCCTTTGGAACAACTCAGATTAGTGATAGAACAGATACGTAGGCAAGAGGAAGCAGTAAGGAGCGCTAAAACGGTCTCACAATCCAAACAGGGCCGATGGATGAACTGGGAAAGTGTAGAGCAGAGGAAAATTACCTGGAAGGCCTTGTGGGGAATGGAATCCACATGAATTAGCTTCCTTGTTTGGGCAACCTACTACGTACTACCAACACCGACAAATCTCAGCCAATGGGTAGATGAGGATCCAACTTGCCCCCTCTGTGGCGGGACGGCTAATCTCAAACACATAATGGCTGGGTGGAAGACGAGCCTTACTCAAGGAAGATACACCTGGCGCCACAATCAAGTACTAAAGTGCTTGGCGGAAGCAATAGAGCATAGGCGCTCAACAGTTAATGCCCTGCCAATTGGAGCAGAGGGCGACATGCACCACATTCACTTTGTCATGGAGAGAGTTCCGGGAAAGAAGAGTTATAG
>JAVQIZ010223592.1:0-18146 GCA_036023535.2 Galaxias brevipinnis | reverse complement strand
CGCTCTGGCTGTCTCTCTCTCTCTCTCTCTCTCTCTCTCTCTCTCTCTCTCTCTCTCTCTCTCTCTCTCTCTCTCTCTCTCTCTCCCCCTCCGTCTCTCCCATCCTGGGTGTGGGTGCGGTGGTTATTTCTCTTTCGCGGCGACCCCGGCCGCGGCAGTAAATACCATGCTCCTCAGACCGCGGACCCAGTGTGACCTGGCAACCTCCATGTCTCTGACGCCTCTCCCAAGGTCCCTCATTCCAAGGTCCTCTGTGATGCAGCGGGCCGGCCGGCGCCGCCGCCTCTGTAATTCACCCGCCTGGTAGATCGCCTGCCAGCAGCTATTGATTTTTGTTTCCCCAATCTCCAGGAGAGAGGGAAAGAAAAGATTAAAAACACTTTGTCAGTTTGGTGGGGAATAAGAATTCTGCGCAGGGGGATACCTAGGAGGGCAAAGGGTCAGGGCCGAGCCACTGTACGTCTTTATGGCTTTAACTGTTTCCCCGCCACCGACATCTCTCTCTCTCTCTCTCTCTTTCTCGTTGCCTCTCTCTTTCCGTCTGTCTCTCCCCGTTTTCTCTGCCTCTCTCTCTCTCTCTCCCGCTCCCTCGCTCTGCCTCTCTCAGTCTCTCTATCCTCTGTGACTCCCTGCTTAGTGCGGTGGAAATACTGCAGTGCAGGAGATGGAGTGACGGTAGGTCACCTGCTCCCCCGGCCTTGACCGCCCCGCCAGCCACCGGTGGTCCACCGCTGCAGGACTACTCAACTCCACGGCACTGAGAGCGCTAAGAACTCCTCCACCGGAGCCCCGGCCTGCTCTATCAAGTGCGGTACGCGGCGGTGATCGTCGTCAGCCCTTAGAGTTTGGTTTTCCATAATCCGGGACGGCGCGTACAGTGATCCTCTTATGTCATGCGAATTCCCGTCAGGATTCCTGAACAATGGCCCTCGTAATTCCCCTTCCTCATCTTCACACCTTATCTCCGAAACGCCAACCACAAACGAGCCTGGAATGGCTCGTCCCTGACGTGAGGCTCGGTAATGGTGCCTCTCAGGATCGCTCCATCCTCCCAGATGAAATATTCATCCCATGGCCAGGGCCTTCTCTCGGAGGCAGTGTGTTTGAAATGTGAATTCCTGGCTCCATCTGACATTTCTTAAATATTTGATGGGTCATCAGAGTTCTGCGTCCGCTCGCATGTTCCCCCTCCGTATTCACTCTGCCATTCGGTTTGGTTTCCGTGTTTCCTTATATTTTTGTTGAAGCTGCACCTAATGGCACCCAGTTTTATATGAACAAACAACAATAACTCAAGAGTTGACTGCAATGACTTTTGGGATTTGCATTTTTTGCTGTTGTGACAGAATTGGATTAGTCTTATTTTTTCAACAGGTTAACTTCCCTGAAGCATAATCTATTGTCTATGAGGGGCTTCTGTGGGGGGAAATAAGCTTGATGACGTGCCAGCAGGAAGATTAAGGCTGGGAGGTGGGTACAGTAATCCTCGGAGAACGGGTGGTCTGCTTCCGGGCATATCCGTTCGCTCACTCATGCATATTCACTTATACTGTAAGCCTTGTAGCATGCAAATTAGTCATGTCTGAACCATGGACTTACTAACTGTATTTTGTGTGCTGCTTGTTTGTGTCTTCGGTAAAGCCTGCTGCAAGTTTTTGTGTGTTTATGTTGTGTGTGTGTGTGTGTGTGTGTGTGTGTGTGTGGCACCTTTTGGATAAACAAGTGTGCAGGTGCTCTCAATGTGCCTGTGAATTTCTGAATATACAGGTATGGGTGTGATGTGCATACATGCGTGCATGCATGAATGAGAAGGGTGTGTAAATCAGTGTGTGTGTGTGTGTGTGTGTGTGTGTGTGTGTGTGTGTGTATCAGCGTGTGTTTGGCAAGGCATGTGGTGTGTGTTCCCAGGCACATGGCTTTGTCTTGTCCTGGCACCATGTTCCGCACACCAGATGTTCACCTATTTTAGCATGCTCCTCTAGCAGCATCATGCTTCAGAAAACCGTTATGCTGGCTTTAGGGGTACCGCATCACAAGCACTGAGACTGAACTCCTTCTCTCTATTTTTGCAGAGACCTGCATGATAATTCCTGTGATGTTACACACTCGTGCTACGGTTTTGACTCAGATTGCGGGCTCACCCATTGTGTGACGCGAGTAGTAAGTTATCGACCGATTTCGAGTGAATCCTAGTGCCACCATCCTAAACATAGCGGGCTGTTGTTGTGTTGTGCAAACGCCCTGATATTAGCATCTGCATCATCGTGGGGTAAGGTAACCGGCCGTCCATGTGGTCTATGTGTGCGCCGTGTGGGTTTGACTCCTGGTGCTCTCCGCATGTAGCAGCACGGTGCACCTGGAACCAACCGCATTAGTGAGGTTTAATGTCGTATCCTGAGGCATGCATGGGGTAAGCGATCACAGGTGGGCCCAGTGTAGATGAGTATTGGCATGATAACAGAGAAGAAAACACACAAACACTATCTGTCTCTCTCAGACGAGCATACACACGCACACGCACACACACGCCCGCACACACACACACCAGCACCCCCACTGAGCAGCTGACGCCCAGGTGGATGTGGAGCAGGCTATCTTCCTGTTGCCTCCCACCGCCCTTCGCACACACCCACGCCCACAAACACAGAGTGAAGCTGTCAAATAAGGCAACCCCTTATAATGAAGGGGGTTGGGGGGTGGTGGGTGGGGGGGGGAGAGGAATTCAGATTTATTAATTCCAAAACTAAGCATGCCTGTCGACGGAGGGACAGCTCTCCTCCATCTGTCATCGGCGGAGCCACGCGCGTCTTGACACGGGGATTCATTCGTCTTGTCGTCCCTGACAGTCGGATTTTCCCGCCGCACTCCCACCAGGAGTCGCCCGGGATATTTTTTTTGGAGGCAGACTCGGGTAGAAAGCAAAAAAAAAAAAAAAGAAAAAAAGAAAAAAAAAAGAAAACGAAAACACCCGGTGACAAGGAGTAGGAGCTCTTTATGAATGCAAATGAGGTCGGGGAGAAAAGTCACAGAGCCGCCAGCGGGCTCCGCCGCTCCCGCATCCGTCACGTCTCAGCCCCCTCGCCCCGGCAGGCTGGGCTCACACTGTGCCAGGAGGTCTGAGGGCTCAGAGAGGCCCTACAGCAAACACACACACACACACACACACACACACACACACACACACACACACTCGAGCGACACACTTTCACAGGACACGGGGATCCCGGGGCTGACACAGAGCGGGTGTGTCAACCGGTGTCTCCTTTTCTCTCCTGTTGAGCTACACGAACGTCTTAGCGTTGCCTTGTTTTTCATGTGACAACCAGAGAGTTTGTGTGTGTGTGTGTGTGTGTGTGTGCGTGCGTGTGTGTGTGCGCGTGTGTGCGATCGTGTGCGTGCGTGCGTGTGTGTGTGTGTTGTTGGCGTCGTCTGACATTTGGCTCCCCTTTTATCCCGTCCCTCCAAGGACGTTAAGTCAAATGAAGTGTGACAGGTCAAGCCTCTCATAGCAGTCATCCCTAACCCTGACCCATCCCAGCCCATCCCAGCCCAGCTAAGGGCAGACCAGCCCAGCCCAACCAAGCCAAGCTAAGGGCAGACCAGACCAACCCAACCAAGCCCAGCTAATGGCAGACCAGACCAGCCTAACCAAGCCAAGCTAAGGGCAGACCAGACCAGCCCGACCAAGCCAAGCTAATGGCAGACCAGACCAGCCCAACTCAGCCCAGCTAAGGGCAGACCAGACCAGCCCAACTCAGCCCAGCTAAGGGCAGACCAGCCCAGTCCAACCGAGCCCAGCTAATGGCAGACCAGACCAGCCCAACCAAGCCAAGCCCAACCAAGCCCAGCTAAGGGCAGCCCATTCCAGCTAACGGCAGACCAGACCTGCTCAGCCCAGCCCAGCTAAGGACAGACTTCCCTCTGAGAAAACATGCTCCTTCATACCATATTATCGTAATTAACACGTTGTACGCGAGGCTCCTACTGAACCCCAAGGTGTATGCAACCCTACTGTGTCCTCTCTCCCAAGGTAAGGTTAAGGAGGGTTGGTCGAGGTTGGTCGGTGCAGACAGAGCCCCGGCTATGAAATGCTGAGTCGACTCCTGCAGCCCTTAATCTACTTGAGGCTCGATTAAAGTTTAATTCGTGCCCATCTCCTAATGCGGCGGAGTCCGTGTTTCGCCGCGCTGGCCGGTGAGTAGTTTCGAGCTGAGCCCAGGTCTTTTTCCTCTTCTTCGAAGCCCCCCACACACACTTTATTCATGCCTGAGGGACGCTGGGAGCTGCAAAACAACTGAATTTTTCATCAAGGTTACATGGAGAGATGTGGCACACAGTGGCTCGCTTCTCCCTCAGTTAGTTTGGAAGCTGCTTGGTTCATTCGCTGTGTTGCCCAGCCTGACCTGCAGTTCAGGGGAAGGCATTGCTTGAACCTGCTCCCCCCCCCCCCCCCCGGTTAGGAGGCAGACGACTGTGCAGTCCGCAGCTGTTTGGAATGCAGCTCAAAAAGGTTTTTCATGAGGATGATCTCATATCGTGCAATGTATCGTTTTCAATATTCCGTTGCCTTGTTGTCGGTTTAGCATAATGCTTCGGCTGGATGATGATATGATAATATAAGGCAACTAGTTCATATCTCTAATGGGAATATAGAACTGCTCAGTGTGGACATTTTTTTTTAAGAAAAACAACATGCGCTCCAATTTATGTAAGACTACATATAATATTCATAAGACTGCTATTTTCAGGGAGCTTCATTTGCAATTCTAATCGAATCCCACTGAATCTTTTCGGTGAGATTATAAACACTGAAAAAACGCATAATATTTAATGGGGGAGAATGCGCCATGTCAGTTCATTTTTTTCAATAGAGCTGAAATGCTGTTTTATAGAACTTTGTAGGCAGAGCCACAAACAAGTTCCTGTTTACTGATTTTAGTACCAGCCCGCTCACTAATGGTGTTGTGAGGCTGCAACAGGAGCGAAGAACCGGGATGTTCGGCTGCTATTGTTTAAATTTGTCGTGGATGTAAAATAGTCCACACAATATCCTTTGTGCCAGGTAAACAAGGATTTGTCACGCACACTGTTACAATAAAAGAAGAGGCCAACTCCACGGATTTCCATCACGGTCGGGCACAAGGTGATAGAATGTGACAGCCCAGTGAAACTGTAGGAGTCTCCTGCAGTGCCTGGAAGCTAGACACTACCCCCCTCTACAGCACCACCTCACCCTTCCCCTTGTGACAATTACTGCCTCACCTCCTATTCAAGACTTAATGAGAAAACCTGATCGATTTCACTCTGGCCATAAAAAGAAAGGGAAGCAGCCATGTTTTGGGGTATCCATATATAACTGAAACAACTGCTATTTAGCTATTGAGTGTGGCGGTTGTAAAGGTGTCAGCATCTAAAAAAGTAACAATTACAAGATGAAACATTTAACAAATTAATTCATCTATGTATGTTTAATAAATACTTTTTTTTGGTATGGTTAACATGTAGCCCATTTTTGCAATACCTTTCTAAAGAAATGCAAATATAAACGTAAAATGTTGTATTTAAGAGTTGTTGATAAACATGTTAATTTGATTTATCACTGTAAGAGTAAGTAAATCTTCCGTATGAAAATATATTGTGTCAGTGACAGGAATGTATTTTCCTTGCGCCATTCACGCCGTGCTATAGGCACAGGACCTCGGTGCCAAGCACAATTATTTATTAGGCTACATATTCACTCACTATCCATCATTGTATTGCCACCCAGACCAGTCCCCGTGTTAACGGTCACATCTCTTTATGTTTATTGCCCTTTCCCACCTTCCCGAGTAAGATGATTGACGTTGCCAGAGAAAACTGAGGTGGGACCTGCGCGCTCTTCTTCTCCAATCGTCGCTCGAGGGGCGGAGGCTTTTGTCCATACTCTGGTTATGAGTCAGTTGCTAGACATAAGCGAAACAATAACAGTTGGTGTTACTTTGTACATCCGAGCTTATAAGCGAGTGAGTGGTACATGTTTTGCTCATCAAGCTTTTGAGGACATTGGGAATTCTATTACACGGGCGTTGCGCACGCCACTTTTAATAAGATTAGAACCCTTTAATGTTCAATCTGCCTTTTTTTTTCTTACAGTAGCGGTTCAGGAGTGGCCAGAGCCTAAAGCAGCAATTCAGATCAGATTTCATTTTACCCGAACCAGTTGGGAGAGAGAGAGAGGTTGGGAGGTTTGTCAGTCTCCTTCCTCCTCGATTCAGAAAAGCTTAGGCTGCAAAGGAAAAGAAACGAAGGAGAGAGAGAGTGCGTGAGGGGAGGTGATAAAGAGGTAGAGACCAAGAGAGGATCCAAAGGAATTTCCAAGGATTTTTCTGTTGCTGTAGTAAGTGTTTGTTAGTTGGGGGCAAGGTAGCAGAGACCGTGGTCAAGGATGGACGAACAGCCTCGGCTGATGCACTCCCACGGAGTAGGGATGGCCGGACACCCTGGTCTGGCGCATATGCAGGATGGCACGGGCGGGACGGACGGGGATGGAAGAAAGCAGGACATTGGAGACATATTACAGCAAATTATGACCATCACAGACCAAAGCCTGGACGAAGCACAGGCCAGGTGAGATATTATGAATAAAATAGATTGCCTTGTGTCTGGGAACATTCAAATGTTTACTCATTCGTGGATGCAAATGTTCTAAACCAAACCAGCATTTAGTCTCACTTTAATACATGTAATTGCTTCTATCCGAGTCCCCAAAACTGTCTCTTTAATAACTTTTACCTTAGCCTAGCCCTATTTAGAAAATAATATTTATTGCCGAATTATTTCCTATTTTGTGCTCAGTTACGTTAAACAATTATAAACATAGTAAAATATTAGACTAGATTATTTGAATATTTTTACATTCTCGATTTTCAATCCCCTTATATATTTCTTGTCTATTAGTAATCCCTAGTCCGTGGTTTAGTAACTTATTATTATTATTATTATTATTATTATTATTATTATTAATAATAATAGTAATAGCTTTTGTATTTTACCCGTGTTAGTATTTTAGTCCTTAAGGTTGGAATAGTATTTAAAATATTATGTAAGCATATAGTTTATATAATTTTAAACAATATTTAATACAAACTGAAGAAAATATATTAGACCCATTTTTTTTAATAAAAAAATATCTACAACAGAAATTTGCCAAAAAAACAACACCTTGTATTATGCCTAAAAGTGTTTGTTTTCATGATATAACCATACAATTTGTAAGGGGATCACCAATGTATAGAATTTACTCAAATATAAAAAGGATATATTATCCATGTTATAATGTTATCGTTGATATGACAATATATAATATTTGATTTTATTACACTCTTTTATGACACCCAAATCGCCCTTGTTTGGCCATAATTAATCAAATGAACGTTTTGTTTGTAGGAAACATGCACTGAACTGCCACAGGATGAAACCAGCTCTCTTCAATGTATTGTGTGATATTAAAGAAAAAACAGGTCAGTTCTTTAAATTATACCACAATGTGTAATGCCATGCCATTTTAAATCATCCATTTTGCCTGAACGTCTGACTCAGGTAACTAGCCAATAATCACCTAAAACATGTTGCTATTATTCAATATCACACTTTTTCTTGACCAACCACAGACTCAAGTAGCTAGTCAATAATCACCTAAGACATGTCTCTATTGTTGAATACCATACTTTTCACTGATCAATTGATTTTGAGAAACCCCCCCTAATATATTACACTTGACATCAATCACATGAGATGTTGCCATATATTTTGGGCTTCTGTCAGTGTCTTAGGCAGTACTCATGCCTGTTAGTTAACTCTAGTGACACACCAGTTATCCGAATGATAAAGTCAGAAGAGAAAGGGATGTCTGAATAGAATAGAATGAATAGATGTTTTTATTAACACACACACACACACACACACACACAGAGACACACACACACACACACACACACACACACACACATTTAATTATACCACTGAACTTCTCTCTGCTCAGCACTGCAACATTTTCTTTTGCCATGTTTGATGATGTTAGTTTAGTAAGCTGTTTTATGTGCAGAGGCAGGTTGCAAGAATTTTCTATTTGTTTTTAACAAAGGTCAAAGCAAAGCAAAAATTACTGTGTGGACTATTATGCACTTAACATAATATAAAAAAAAACAACTGTTTCCTTTGAGATTAAAAGCATGTTCTTATTTAGCCTTTGACTATTCTTGGTGCCATATCCTGTTTGAGCCATTGTAGGAGATGATATCAACAAACATCTCTAAAAATGAATGATCTCTGAACGTGACTTTTAAAAAGCACTTTTTAATTATTAAAAGCAAGCCACTCTTTTTGTGTGGAAATGACGGGCTTTGTTCTATTTTACCCCTGATATTCCACTGTATAAAAACGTATGGTAGAATACACAGTGTACTGTGTATACATATATATATATATATATATATATATATATATATACTGGCCAAAGGAGAACACAACACCGTGATACGCTTTAGCTTTCTAGTTTTCCTCCCTGACATTGTATGTGTGAGTCAAACCTCGGTACCGTAGGACAAGGTACACACAGACTGTATGATTTCCTCTCAAATGCGAGGTAATTCATTCAGTAAAGGGTTGGGAAACCAGAAAAAGAGACAAATATAGTTCTGTTCGCTGTGGATCCACCTAGCTAGGTTGGGGCCCCTTTTATAAATTACATGCTAAGATTGAGCGAGGGAGGAATGCCTGGCCCTTTCCTGCCTAGCATCACTCTTGAGTTCAACCAGAGTTCGTTTTCCAAAATGAAGAAGAACAAAGTGGCTTGGACCTTTTCCTGAAGTCTCCCCACACCTCCGGCCTCTCTCCCCCCTTTTCTTGGCAACTAAAAGCTCTAAAAGCTCTCTGCCTTGCTCTCTGTGAAGTTCCCCTATTCTCCAGACTCTCCGGTTACAGTCTCCGTATTAAACGCATATCCTGACTTATTTTCTATCTTAATAATACGTTGAGTTTGGTCGACTAAATTGTAGTACTGGAACATTCCGTTGTCTTGCAGCATGGATGCAAATAGACACAATAGATTAGAGCCACCGCCAATGATTCCTATTTAAGTCATGCCTTCAAAGAAAGTTTATGGGGAAAGATCAAATCCCCTCGGCCCACTGGCTGCTTAACATCTTCCCCTACTGGGTGGAGAGTCCCAGCTCATCTCCACATAGGCGGTGCGCCTTGTGCAGACAAAATTGAGCTTCCTCTGCAGCGACAGGCAAAATGAGTCAAACCTTCAGCATGGCATTTACAGCCAAATGTGCTGAGTGCAGGGTGTGCAAAAGGAGAGCCGCCAGTAATTTGTCAGGTCTTTTTTATATTCTTTTATAAGGAGTCAGCCTCTCCTCACTTCAACATTGTTGCAGCCGCGCCGTCTCTCAGGAGAATTGCTAAGAGGGGGACTATTAAATCGGCAGGCAGCCGGCATTCTGGGACGGCTGTGCCCCCGTCCATGACAGCGCCAAGAGGTCATAGATACAGCAACGCTGCCATTACCAGTGCCTCCGCATATCAAAGGCAACATTTAAAGGAGAAGGGTCTATATATTTTTTTTTTTTGTCTTTGACGAAAAAAATAAATAAATTCAGTACCGACTCGTGTGGCTGCGTGTCCATTGTCCTACGGGTAGCTAATGCAATTTTTGTGTGGCGTGCTCATCGCTGTGGCATGTTCGTTGCGGGCGCATGTTGACAGCAGCGCCACGGGACAGTGCATCGATGAAGCCTCGGTAGGCAAAGGGTTGACAAGCGAGGCGGGACGCCCTGCATGCCAATGGCCGTCAGAGCAGGCCTCAACTCCTGACCCCACTCCCCATGTTATTTGGGCTAGGCTCGGCCCTGTGTCATGGCGGAGGAGTCTTTAGCAGGCTTAAACAAGCTCAGGGCTGCTCACCAACACAACAACCCCTGGAGGTGGAGGCATGGGTTTCCCCTTTCAGCCTGGCCGCCGTCACTAGCCACCGGTGCCGTATTTCAATCTGGCGCATTCAGTCTGTTTAGAGTACCTCCTGATCATTTCACAAACCTATGCCATTGTTTTTTGAAAGGTTCCCGAGAAGGCCTCATTTAGCATTGTGTTTCCCTTCGCTTGCTTCACATCCTGTGTAGCTGTGTCTGAGATCGAGAGAGCGTTTGTGTGTGAGTGTGTGTGCGTGTGTCTGTGTGTTGGTGTGTAACCATTGAGGTTCAGGGAGCTAGCATGCACAGGTTGACTTGAGTAAGAGAAGCCAGAGACCGAGTCAACGTCTCTGGGTGTCAGGTTACAGGCCCTGTGCGCTCTCTCTCTCTAGTGCCTCTCTCTTACTCTCTCGTTCTCGTTCTATCTCTCTCTGCCTTTAAATGACCCAACCCCCCTACATACAAGCACACACACATATGCATTCACTCACACTCACACACACGCAAACACACACACACACACACACACACACACAAACAAAATACCTTACTTTGGCTACTTTTCTACCTAGGCCTGGAACCATTTTGTTAGGCTGCTTGATGTTAACAGGCCCCTGGTTACAGGTCAAACGGGGAGCTCGTGCGTGACTTGTGTAATTAAATGGATCATATATTAATTCACTTGGACTTGTCAATGCTGCCTCGTGAACCCATGGAACCCTGCCCTCTGGATGCCTCTGTCCTGCTGTAGAATGACGGGCACACCGGGCATGCCGATCGCCACTGCTGTTAAAAATACTGAGTTAGTTGTTTGAAGAGCAATAGCCTTTTTAGTAGCAAAAGGAAAAAAAAACGGTCGTTTCTGACGGCTCACCCGGTCATTCTGAGAGGCACCTCGATGCGTCTCCAAGGACCAGCCTCTTTAGTATCCCCGCTCGCATGGAGGTTCCAGCGGTCAGAGGCGGCCCCGTGTCCCCGGGTGGCGTGGCTCTCTCCGAGGCGGGCCAGAGAGGCTGCTGCGGAGACCGGACCCCCAGCTCCCGCCGGTGCGGTTTTTCAGTCCCTAATTGACATGGCTGTCCATGATGAGTTCAGAGGTTAGTGTTGCCCCTCTTCGTTACTGGCCACTCATCTCTGCTGACAGATGGAGGCATTAGTTTCCAATGTGGCGCTGTCCTGAAACTAATGGCTATGTCCTTGGCTTCGCCGCGCTAGCACAGACACTGTATATCTGTCCCAAGCCTGGAAGTGCAGAAGCAGCAGTTTACCCCCCCCCCACCCCCCCTTTGTATTTTCCCTTCCACAAGAAGACTGCACAGAGCCTGCCTGAGCTCTCTCATAAATAAAAAAGTTTCCCAACATCTTTGGTAGTTTGTCAGAAATGACGTAGCGAAGACGTGATTGTGACGGGACGAGCGAGTCTTACGCCAATGAACCGTCCGTATCGGAGTCTAGGTGTTTCTGTGGGTCTGAAGTCGTTGTCAGTACCTTGACATTGTAAACAAGCACACTAGAAAAACAACTCATTGCACTAAGGGCTTCTTCTCTGTTCTCCCGTATGAACTCACTGGCAATTAGGATAGCTAATAAATTATGCAAATGTTGAGTGGCGTAATTGAGACATGTTAATCATGTTTTAAGAGGCTAATTACGGGCCTGTATATCTGAGGTGGGAGTAGTAATTAGTTGTGATAACAGGTCTGGCTACGGAATGGTCATGTGCTGTGTGTGAGTGTGTTTGTTGGTGTGTTTGTGTGTGCGTGTGTTTGTGTGTGTGACTGTGTTTGTTAGTGTGTTTGTGTGTGCGTGTGTGTGTGTGTGTGTTTGTGGGTGAGTGTTAGTGTGGGGAAGGGTGTGTTTAAATTGAGTTTTTCTCATCTGTGTTGGTCATTAACCAAACCAACTCAGAATCACCACTAGTTAGCTATCTCTGGTTTGAAACATATCTAAAGTTGTGTGTGCACATTCACACATTTACATCCTTGTAGATCAGTGAGAGTGTCCAAGACACCAACTCAGACTTCTGCATCACTACTATCAATGTAAAAGCTTCTGGCTCTAAATATCGCGGAATTCGAATTTTTGACACCCTATCTTTTAAAGCAATGAAGATTGTTATCAAATCGTTTAAAGCATATATATTGAAAAAGATGCCCTGAGATTTTCATTCCAACTCTCTTATATTTTCCTATTTCCTATTCCTATTTCAGATGTGTTATATATATTGTGCATTATTGTATTTCATTTATAGTTCTCCATTGAACATATATCGTGTTTAATTGTGAAACTGTGAAAGTAAATATATAGTGTAATAAATAGATAATAATATATAAATATATAGTGTCATAAATAGAAAGTTTCAGATGTGTTACTCCAACTTGTTACTCTGAAGAAACATCAGGTAAGATGAAAAAATAGAGAGAACTAATTCTAAATCTATTGAAGTAAACCAAAATATCAATGCTTTGCATCTTTTTATTTATAGCTTCTGTTTACTGCTCTTCCCCGTTTGGTTATATGATACTGCAGTTTGTGCCACTCTGCAAACAGGGCTCTTAGAAAAGGGTTTGTTTTTGTTGTCTGACAGATATCATATTCAGATCCATTACAGTGAGAATGCCGTCCCACTTATCCAATACAGAATTGCTTTAAAGAGGAAATTTGCTCTGCAGCGAAGGGGAGTTTGTTTTATCTGATAAATGTCTCTTGGAAACAACCACAACAACTTGATTTCATCGCAAGCTTTAAGACCTTGTTCTTCTCCTTTTAGAAACTATTTGGAATATTTGATACTATGTGGATTTCAATCTTTTCATCCCTACGGAGTGGCCTGATATTATTAGATCTTTAGTCAATTTATCTGTAACAGTATGTTCAATGATTAGTAGCCAATTCATTCGCTGTAGGTAAGGACAGCTACAGCTTTAATAAGCAGTGTGGAGCCTGGAGTATGCTGAATGGTAAACGGAATATGTTCTTCTGATTCATGCTTGGCAATTGCTAGCATAGCAAGTATCATTCTACAACCGCGGTTGCCATACCAATGGCTTAGCAGTTGATTACCCTTAATTTGAGGGTGTGGGATCACATTTCAACAGCGCCCTGCTGTTCTCGAGGAGAGAAGTGAGGTCGTGGCACGCTGGGGCCGCACAAAGGAATCCCCCTGACTACGGTGAACAGTCAAACATGAAATGGCGAGAGGCCTTTCCCCGGCCGACTTAGTAAAAATGACATAAATTAATACACGCTACTTAAAGCAGACCAAGATTAATGGTTGCCTCTTGCTGCGGCTTAGACGCACTGCCAGTTGCCGCTCGCTGCCCAGACGAAATCAACACCAATCAATGTGGCCCCCTCGCTCTTCCTGAATCTGTTTAGGAGGTTGAAAGGACTGCATGGATGCGCAAGCACACACACACGCACACACACACACACACATACACACAATGATTTACACCCATATAGACTACATAAAAAAGGTCTGCGTATACGCAAATAAATTGCCTGGATATTTGTGTGCATGTGAAAAAACAACAACAAATAAAACGTTTGCCACGTCTAACAATAGATGTGTCCTGTGCACTGTCCATAGAGTGGAGTGTGCTCAATCAGGTGCCATAAAGGCAGATAGGGGAGAGCACCGAGGCTGATGGCTCAGTCGTGATTGGATGTTTCAATTACTGATAGTAATGCCATGGTGTAGTGACTCATGCAGTGCAGATAGCACCATTCATTTTAATCAGCACGGGGGGAGATGGCCGTGGATATGTCGCCCTCATTGCAGAGCAGCCTCACATTTAGATGCAGCGAAGGGCTCCCTCGCCCCCATCTCCCTCCGCAGTCTCTCTCTTTATTTCTCTGCCTCTCTCCCTCTACTCTCTCCCTCTCTTCTCTCTCTCTCTTCTCTCTCTCTCTCTCCCTCTCTCTCTCTCTCTCTCTCTCTCTCTCTCCCTCCCCCCCTCTGTCGCTGCCTCTCTTCCTTAGTCTCTTGCACAAAGAGCCACACATAGACACGCACAGTTAGCACACACGCTCAGGTGGATTGAAAGTGGAGGAGAGGTTGCCGTGGGTAACGCGGAGCGACGAGGTACTCTCGCGGCGAGCTATTCTAATTTATGTTAATAAACCTCGCCGTTGCCGTGAGAGACAAAGGGGCCACAGATGAGACTGTGTAACCTCGACACCTTCGCTGGGAGGAGAGGCGGCACAGAAAGAACAGAGATATGGAAATGCAGACACCCATACCGAGGGCTGGGGGAAGAAAATGATAAATTTAGTCACGCACAGGGTTGTTTTTAGTGCCTGCAAAATCAGAGAGCCTTGTAGTTTTATTCCATGCGTGGTGTGCCTCCGAGTGTGTGCCTGCCTCTGTTTATATTTGTGTGAGGGGCTGGGAATAGGAAGTAGGCCGCCCGTGTCCTGTGCTGGCGGCCGGCTGCTGACTCGGTGGGAGGGTGTAAGAAGAAGTGTTGACGTTTTTTGGATGGCTTCCCGAGACGGACGTGAGTGGGTTCGCAGGTAGCGTTTAGCACAGCGAGGCGAGAGCGCTAGCACAGGTCAGCATTTGGCCTGCCCCGGTTGGCAGCCGATCACAGGAAAGGCCATCTCAGGGAGCCAGGGAGTGGCCCTCCAAAGTGCCCTTAGCACACCCAGCCAGGGGAAATCCATACTAGCCATTGAGCCGTTTGCATAATAAATTAAGGACTATTTCAGTTGGGCAAAATAGGTGTTTTGTTGTTGGTGGTTGTGTTTTTAAGATTGCAAAATGGGCTGTGAAATTTTTAACGGGGATTTAACGATTTGTTTTTCTAATCACACTTACGCACATTGAGTTTTAATAAATGGTCGAGGAAGGCTTCTAACTCCTAAAAATGGACGGCAATCAAAGCAGAGCTTGTTCCAGCCCTCTTTATAAATGTCTGCATCCCAAAGACTCAAAGCTGTTGGTTTCCCCCTGTGCCGCCTGTCTGCCAGCTTGCCTTTGGCAGTGTTAGTTCTGGACAGTTAACTCCCACTGATATTATGTTAATTGCTGTCATTTTCCTTTTTTGCTCAAGCATAATCAGCAAATTATATACTTCTCTTCATTTATTATTAGACCACTTCCCAGGGAGCTCTTACCCTTGAGCTCAAAGTTAGGACGTGGTTATATGGAAACACCTAACCGTCTTAGTGGGCATTGTTTTGTCATGTGTGTCGGCGGCCATTACGCATGCGCAGGGGCCACCTTGGCCCCATTGTTGTGGCGTCTTCTGTTCAAGTGGGAGAGTGAGAACCGAAGCTTTTGTGTTGATGAGACTCTCCAGGACGTGTTTTTTATAAAATGGGTGCTTGACATTCAACAATTTGTCCCTGTAACCTATGTGTGTTTTTGATCTGCGATAGTCCCGTTGTCGACTCTCCGCTGTTGGTAAACATGGCGGCTGTGTGAGCGAGGGACGTAAATAGATACTGCGGTCATCTTGAGGCCCGTCTAACAACTGAACGCCCCGGGCAATAAATCTAGACCGAGTTGAAGGAGATTTCATTTCCAAGGAGGTTAGGCCACAGGATAGTTAGTCAGTCGTTCATTAAAACATATGAGCAGGTTACAAATGCACCTCTTGATGAAAGGGTTTTAGCCAAGAGGGTCGTAGCTGATTTAGTATGTGGCTCAGTACGTAGATACTTTCTGTTTGCCTTCAAAATAGTTCACCATCCCATAACACTCTACAGGAAGTGTGTCTGTCTGTAGCCTCCTTGCTGCCTGTATCTTCCTGACTACTTCCTGTCTCGGCTCCTTTGCTCAGCCTTGTCGGCCGTTTTATTGGATCCGTCCTTCGACACCATGTTTAGCAGCCACCTCCCCCCCATAAATATATAAACTTCCTTTATGTCCCCATTACCTCGCTTTATAGGGAGTGCCTCCTCCTCTCGCCGCCGATAAGATCCTATTGATAGATTGATATTGGGAGAGGCCGAGAGTGATAAAAGGCACGGGGGTTAAGAGCTGGGATAGTTTAACCTTGATAAAACAGTTGTTTCAGTGAGGCTGATTTTGCCCCATCCGTCTTCATCCGTCAAGGCCCCGCTGAAGTATGTAAATGAAGGCAGCGGAGGGGAGAGCCGTGTGCGGTTAAATGGGCCGTCGCGAATGTGTGGTGTACCGCGCCGCCAGGGTGATACTACTTACTGTCCAAATTTAGTGTGTCTTGGCTGAAACACCCCCCCTCCCCACCCACCCCTCTCCCCCTACACTCTTCCCTTTGCCTCTTCATTTCAAGAATATACAGCCCTGGGAGGGAATTGTGACAAAAACACTACTAGCATGAAACATTTTTTTTTTCTTCAACACGTCCCTGTATATTACATAGCCTTGCAAATATAAAGACATTGTACGCTGGCACAATACAGTTAGTGTAGTATAGTAAATATAGTATATTATACATATCATATACAAATGATGTGCAAATTACAGGTGTGTGCTTATGTGTAGGTCTGTTCTGTGTTCACATGTTGCTCATCGCTCTGTGTTGTGGCTTCAGTCAGACCATTTAGAATAAGACTGTTAAGTTAATTGGTAAGCCTGTGGGTGTAGGGGTAATAATGTTTACGATGATAACCGTTAGTCTTTAAAAGGTAGCCTACGTGCCCACTGCTCTCTGAGTCTGGCCACATTATATGAGCAGCTTCATTTTCCTGATTAGCTGCGCGCCTACCCAGTGGCATTAAAGTGCTTTTTTTTTGGTGTGTTTAATTCTCTCATTTATCTCGTACGCCAGTATGTTGATTAATGCCCTCTTTCACTTGCTATTTTGTTCTCTATTTCACAACTCATTTTTGGAAAAGGGGCCGTGGTTGAGGGCAGCATCCAGAAACCGCACGTCGGACTGGCTGCCACACACATAAAGCTGCCAATCAAAAGGCCTTCCTGCATGCCCCCTGTTATGGAACGCAAGCCCTGGTGGGTGGGTCCTCACGGTGATGGATGGCTGTGGGAGCCTATCAGGCTGCACGGAGCATCCGTCTCTGTCTGGGGCCTGTTAAACAAGCTTGGGAAAGCAGCCATGTAGTCCTAACCACCACTAGCCCCCACTAAAAAACCCCATTAACATTAATGAAGGATAGCTTTAAAAGTTCCCCAGTAATAGGCTTCATTTGAATTTATGAGACCGCCCGTTGGCCGGGGAGATGTTGCGATGAACGTTGCCGCTAGACGGATGGAGACGAGCTTCTGAAAGCTCCGGAAACCTCCATTTTACTGTCGATTTGATTGGCACGTCGACATCAAAACAGACTATTTTCTGCTTCCCCTCTCTCTATCCGATCTATCTTCTGTTACTGTTCTCCTTTAGAACTCCTTTGCCAGACTCCGTAGTGGCTCAAAGAAAAAAGGAGAGTGTGCGCGTGTGTGTGTGTGTGTGCACGCAATGCTTTAAGTGGTTGCAAAAAAAAAATAAGATCTGCCAGAATTCCTTGATTCACATGGCGCTGTTGTCTTTAAGTCGTGTTCAACTCCAGATCCCGCTGTTAGGTAATAGAAGTTCTTAATGCTTCTTTTTTTTTCTTCTTTGGTAAAAGCCTGGTTCCTGATGGCTTTGGCCATTTCCATGCTCTCTAACTACCACTTTACCTGTCTGACGGCACACTTTAGATAGCCGATGGGAGGCCACCCTTTCCACTGCACATCTCTCGGTGCTAGAGGCCACCGATTATGGCAACCGCGCATGGTAATCACATGCTGATTGGAGGGAGCCCTCGGTACGGCATGAGAGAAAACAGCATGAATGGAGGTTTTCAAAGGTGCTCCGTGGGGAAGTGCCTGTGTTGTATTAGCATATTTGGGCTGTCAAAAGCGCGAGTGATTTTCTTTCACTCGGCAACCTCTTTCGGAATTATTATGATGCCAGGGAGATCCGCCCGGGTTTAAGGCGGAGCAGCGTGTGCTGTATGGCCTTAATGGAAGTGCTCAGCCTGAGGAGCGGGTATCCTATTATTCACCTTTCATTTGGTTCCCCCAAACAGGTACAGGCACTGCTACTTCTCTCAGAACCCCCCCCCCCCCGCTTCTCTCTCTGCCCCTCCACCACTCCTTCCCTGCCTCCCTCCCTCCCACCCACCGCTGTGTGCCTCCTCTCTCCTAACCTCTGATGTCATTTGTCTAGAAACGGGGGAGGGGGGGGGGGAGAGAGAGAGAGAGAGGGGGCTGTGAGCTTA
>JAVQIZ010223586.1:0-13099 GCA_036023535.2 Galaxias brevipinnis | reverse complement strand
AGTTGAGGGGTGAACTATTAATTTCTGTTTCCTATACTAACTATGCTGAAAGAAATTAACGGATGCCTCGAACACAACTGTTGTTGCGCATGCGCGACCAAAATGAACGAATCACTCTCTGAGACTACTCGACTCGTTAGTCCCGAGTCACTTTAAAGATTCGTTCAAAATGAACGAATCGTTCATGAACGACACATCACTACTGCATGCAGCAGATGGGTTTCTCTTTGCTAAAGCTTTACATAGTAGGGCGACTCCTGCGTGCAGCATTTGAGTATGCTCTTTGCTAAAGCTTTACATAGTAGGGCGACTCCTGCGTGCAGCAGATGAGTATTCTCTTTGCTAAAGCTTTACATAGTAGGGCGACTCCTGCATGCAACAGACGAGTATTCTCTTTGCTAAAGCTTTACATAGTAGGGTGACTCCTGCATGCAGCAGATGAGCATTCTCTTAGCTAAAGCTTTACATAGTAGGGCTGACTGCTGCATGCAGATGAGCATTCTCTTAGCTAAAGCTTTACATAGTAGGGCTGACTCCTGCATGCAGCAGATGAGCATTCTCTAAGCTAAAGCTTTACATAGTAGGGCGAGTCCTGCGTGCAGCAGATGCGTATTCTCTGTACTGAAGCAATGAGTTCCATCAGTGTTCATAGACTTACAATTTTTTAAATAAATTAAACGTTACTATGTCAATT
This sequence comes from Galaxias brevipinnis, assembly GCA_036023535.2. Taxonomy (NCBI): domain Eukaryota; kingdom Metazoa; phylum Chordata; class Actinopteri; order Galaxiiformes; family Galaxiidae; genus Galaxias; species Galaxias brevipinnis. Next base: position 12,405 of record JAVQIZ010223586.1, on the reverse strand, counting down.
GTGCCTCGTTTAAATTGCGATTGTCTCGATTTAGACTTTTTACACATCGTGTTAACTGATAACTGATCATTCGAGTTAATCGACTAAATCGTAAACTCGCCCAGCCCAACCTCAGACAGCTCATTATGAACTTGTCTAGGCGTGCTGTTATGATTTGGAGGACAATGGTGCCCTCTGCGAGCTAGGCTTTTCCAGAAACCCCTTTTTTTCATAGCCATGCAGACATTAATTTGCATCTTTGCAAAAGTATAAACCAAGCTTTATTTGCTCGATCATAACGGGCAGCAACATTTGTGAACCTGCTTATTGTAATTGAACAGAACTAACAGATGTGTCTGACTTCATGTAGGCCTAGCTATGTGGCGAAATTTATTTTAGATTGTAAAACACATCATGAGACTGGTGTTGCACGCTAGGCTGAATTTAGCTTGTAATTTGGAGAGGGTGGTTTACATTATACATTAGTTAACATTAGCCTAGATACACCATCTAACCATCTAACTGAATCATGTCAGTTCCACAAAGGCGGTCTGACTGAGATTATAGTTAACGTCTACACCTGTACAGTACATGTGTATAGAGTTACAAAGCTAGCATTGAATTTCTTAATATTCATCTTAATAAGTGTTAATAGCAATGACAAAGCCCAACAGTCAGATTGGATATAGCTCACACTCATATAGCTTATTGACAGGTACAGAGCTTTGGCGCAGATGTTCCCCAATATCAAAAACGGTAGGTGCTGTATCCCATTTTAACTTTTTAAATTACAATGTTGCAACCAACACTGCAACACTGAATATTGAATGAAAACATATAATGCAAATGAATGACTTAATTTTAAACAACGTTCATATTTCAAGATTACACTGACACCTTACAAATTGTATTTTAATTTGAGACGTAAGAGTTATGGTATAATTCAATAATTAATTGTCATTGGCACTTTTCCCCCAAAAATGATATGTAAGCACAGCGTATAAGTTACATATAATAACACTTTTAATTTGAGACACCCAATTCAACTCTATAACGATTCAAAACAAAAGACAGACATTAAGCCAATGCTTTGAATTTGGTTTATTGAAATTGTTTAAAATGTTCACGAAACTAATTATTTTTGACAGCTGCTTTATAGAGCTCCATGTGTTTACATTGCGGCAATGACGTTTGACGTAGACCAGTTAAACACGAGCTAACTACTCAACTACATGTGCGAAGGTTACAAAGTTCTATGCAATGCTCGTTTTTATGTCCCTCTCAAACCACAATTATGCGTCCAGGCCATAATGCATCATTTGGTACGCACATTTATTCAAATCTAGTAAGATAAAAGTACAAATAAAATATGTTTAGTAATTCTAAATACATTACCTGCTTCGTATATTGTATTTCTTAATACGCGCCGCAACACATTACCATTACGGTGTACCGGCAGAGGAACCGGAACTGAAATGTGTTTCTTCGAAGTTCAATGGCAGACGGCACTCACTACAGACAAGTTACCACCATCTATTGGATTTAATGAATAACTTCTACCTTTCTCAATAAACAATACAAATTATATATAAGTAAAAACAAAAAAAGAATGTGTGTGTTCTGCCGCATCTGACAGTTTATTATAGGCTAGTAAAAACGCAGCTAGGCCTATTAACCGGACCTGAACCTGGTATTTTTTTCTTTATTTTTTTTTACAGTTGAGAAAAGCATTAAAACATCCACACAATTTAGGACATTTTATTCAGGCTGTACTTTGTCTTTTGGTAACGCAAAATCACCGTCAGCTCATCGACACCCTAAAGTTGTGCTTTATTCTGAAATATCCGGAGCAGAGTTTTTTCCTGTTGTTTGCTTAAAGTAGCTGATCAGACATTAAACTGACAACCAGGAAAGGATTTTACTGTTGATTTGTTTGTCAGTGCCGTAATTTTGTCACTATAAAACTACACACGAGTTTTTTTTAATTCACATTCGTTGGCTAGCAATATTTAGTTTAACGAGATGGACAAACGGTTGAAAGCTGATGACGATAGACCTTTACGAAAAAGGAGAACAGATGAAAAGGATGACATCCTTTCTGAAAAGTTGGCCAAGTCGGATGCAAGCGTGATTGGGTATGCCTTAACTTAATACAGATTCAGGTTATGACGGTAACTAATAATGATAATACAAATAAATAAAAAATTATGATTAGAGATTTTGTTCTGTTTTGTTTTGTTTTTTGACGATTGGTCTCTGACGATCTACAAATCATAGAATGGCCAGTATGTCTTGACATTCAGATTGTTACAGCACGGCTGTAGCACGGTCGATGATCAAGCCTACAGTCAATCCGATTTTTCAGTCAACTCTGACAGTCCTTTAGCCTGGGGCACTGGTCCTATACACAATGGCCGGACGTTTGTAATCACCAATTTGAAAGAGTCTCCAGTTCACGATGGACAATATTGGTATTGCTTGGCAAATTTGTATTAAATAGAAGAAATACATAATAGTTTGTAAGCTAGATGTTAGCTAGCTATATGCACGTCTTAGAATTATAATTAGAGTTAGAATTATAAGCGGTCAAGGGGGGGGGGGGGGGGGGGTTGGGGTTAAACAAAGTGTATGTGCCCACCAAAATGGCATGAGGGCAACACCATTAAGTGTAGCCTCCTTTCTCACTCACCTCCACCTCTGACCTATCAGTCTCCCTGCCATCTTGTTCTTCCGCTGTTTCCTTAGTACAACAGCACATAAATTACAGCATTTAAAAAAAATTGGTGCCATGCATACACTGAACATTTATAGTATTACCATCTCTAACTTGCCGGTACTCTCAATTTACTAATAGGCCTACGTTTTGACTGCCAAAATCTGACGAATGCCAGGTTTTCCTCTTTTTCATGTCAAGGAATGAAATCTGAGTTCAATAATGGAGACCTCTGACATTAAAATAGAAACAACGCTTACTACACTTATGATGGGAATTCAATATTGTTCAGTTACCCAATCAGCTAAAACCACATAAATGCCTCAAGTACATTGTATTAAGTGTTTGTTTCTTATAAAACTTGCAAAAACAGTGGTGATTATCATTTAACTAGACATGCAAAAAGGAGAACACATAACCAATTGGAAGAAGTCAATAACCTCAATATGACCTAGATAATATTGATGCCCCCTGGCCCTGAAATTTCACCAGCTAGCCAATTACTTAGCTAGTACCGAACTATTTTTTGCTGGTGTTATGTATTATCATATATTTTTGGCAATGCTGGTAAAAGAATATGTGGGGAAAATTGGGAGTAATAGCTGGAAAGTGTGTGCATTACGGTGGAGTCGTCATTGTGGTAACTTAGTAGTAGCTGGTGGTGACGTGCTAACTAACTAGCAAGCTGACAGAACCATGGCCATAATTTTCCAACTGGTCCCTAGCTAGCTGTCGTCATCTATTAGTGTGCTAGCACTCTAGTGTGTCTACTTGTGCCCCCCAAATCGGCCTGAAGATGCCCAACGAGACTACCTACCCCAGGATGTGCATGTCCCTGGCCCGTTTCTGTGAAACCACGGACACAGAAGTGGTTATACCGGACACAGCAGCAATACGTTGGAAACATCAGTTTTACCAGGCCCTGGATTTGGTTCAGGTAGAACTGAAAAGGAGGGAATGAAGATGGTAGCTGAGAGAGAGAAGATAATCATCGAGTCAGCCAACAGACGTGTTTCGGAACTTGACTCCCTTCCCTTTCCCATGGAGATTGACCCCTGGAGCTCCAGCTCAGGATGCTTAAGGACACAATGATAGAGTCTCCATGCAGCACAGTTCAAGAGATTGCTGTGAATCTTTCCAAGTTGCATACTCAAACAAGAGGTCTCTTCAGAGAAGTTGAATTCCTAGTTAAGCTGTGCCTCTGTCTACCCATCTCGGTCGCCTCATCAGAAAGGATCTTCTCCACATTACGTCGCTTAAAAACATAGATACGCAGCACAATGGCTTAAAAGAGACTGACTCATCTTACACTCATGCATGTGTATAGTGACATTTTGGGTACTTTGGACGTAGATGCACTGATGAAAGCCTTTATCAGCAAAACCCCCAATCGTCAGGCTACGTTTTCAGTTTTGTCACCGCCTGCACGCATGGCTTTGCAGCAGGGTACATCTTAAAATTAGATAACGTTGTTGGGCTTTGACACATGTACATACTTTGGTTCTCCTTCTCGTGTGTTATTATTAAATTGAATATTTTTACTTTGGTCTGAGTAGTGTAACTGTTGAAGACCATTGTATTTGTCAAAAACATTGTACAAACGTAGCGCTTATGCGTATTGCACAAAAAACAGTGGTGGCATATTATTTTCAATGAGCGTGTGATTGCCGGAAATAGAGTTAAATCACATAAATGCAAAAAGACGATTATTTCTTATTTGGGTGGATTGCGTTTTGATGTGTGTTATAAGAGTGTAAGTTGTGTATTTTAGCACTTTGATAGCTTAATGTTTGGGTGATAATATTTGGGTCATTGCAATGGTGGGAGGTGGTGTGCCTCATCCTCGGCACCCTCTACTCAAAATGTATTCCCGCAGCTCTGAACAACGGTAAGGGCCCTGAGAATGCACCAAAGAAAGAAAGGGTGCTTATGTAGGGAGAGGTGGGAGCATTGCATTGACATTTACTTTTTAAGAAGTTAAGCAAGTAAGTTGAATAAAGGCCAGTGGCTGGACACAAACCAAATTTGCTGGATATCAGCAGCTCCAGCTGGCAAACACCATAAGACAAGAGGATAAGGTGGTAAAGCCCAATCAGCCACATAAAACTTCCAAGGAAAGTGGGCATCAGCCACTAAAAATAATGTTTGGGACTCTATTGAAGCAACTATAGGCAACTTTTTTATATTAAGGTATCATCAATACATTTCTTCTGATAACACATTTTAATGTGTATGGGAGACTGAAAAAAATTGTGGTTCAGATCAGTCCTCTTGAAGTCTCAATATTTAACATTCATTTTGTTTGCCACTGGGTACGATCTCCTGCGAAACTGTGACGAATTGCTTACTGACAGAAGGAAGTGCATCCCGAAGAGATGCCCATACTTGGGAGTATAGTCATCGATCATGCTAGGGATATGCAGGGAAATGACTATATTGTGAACATTCGAGTATAAATTTGTCACATAATTTATTAAGCTGCCGGCTCACAGACACAAAAAGACAACTGTTTTGTTAAATTTCACTTGGTTGTGATTTTCTCCTTAAAATTGATCAAAATAGAAACCACTAATGAATATGAACAATAGTGTGTTAATGCAGACATATTGCAGGGACTACTAGTGGTGTGATTGTATGCATCAAAGGGTTAAATTGAGTATTTATTTAGTCCTTTAGGAGGAGATTTAAAAAATTTCGAGATATATATATTGTGTATCGCGATATAGCCCTAAAAATATCGCCATATTATTTGTAGGCCATATTGCCCAGCCCTATCTTCAATATAATAAATAGGATGTGAACTAAAGTGGGCTGGTCTAAGGCATGAAACACCCGCGCTGAAAATGAGTCTCACTCCGGCCATGTTTGAGCATTACATTTAAAGTATGTTCTCCAAACAAATACAGTATGTTTTGATTGCGTTATTATTTATTCAATTTAATTTTAAATTCATTTGTGACTTTGACAACACAAAGTTATTAATTTGAAATTAAACTGCAGTTCACACATATTCTTACGATTACTGAGTAATGTCACAAAACAACACACTGTCAATCACAGTTTGCCAGAATTATTTCTGCAACCACACATACATACAGCAGATCACAGTTGTTCGGAATAATTCTTACAAGCCATGATACAACCACACACCGAGATACAGGCATCTTTGAGCCTTCCTTTAGCCAAACAGCCCCAGCCCGACCTCTATTGGGGCCAATTACTCTTTAGGTTTTTTAATTTTGCCTTATAGAGTTGAAGATATACTTTTAATTATAATTTTGTATACTCCCATGGAAACATATAAATTGGCTAACTACATTGACAAACATAAGTTGTGTAGTTTTCCCCCTTTTCCCCCAAAAATTTTTCCGTTATCAAATGTCCCAAAAACATTTAATAACACACCAAAAACTATTCTCAAAAAACATTAACAAACGTTCTACCATAGGTCTGCCAATCCCTAACCCAATCCATGAGGACCCATGCGATAAACTAACGTTAATAATAATAATTGCATTGCAGTTACTTAAAGATGTGATGGAATGTTTTCTTTTCACTAGGTTTGAATCTTGTTTGGATCAACCAGTGGATTCAAAAAGCATTCATGAGGTCATCAATTATGGACCCTCACTGTTGTCAGGTAAGACCAATTTTGTTTTTAAAGCTGGGCATGCAGAACAGCGTTTTACTGAAAAAGAACCTTTTGAGTGGTTCTCGCAGTACTACCCACCTGATCAGCATTGTTTCAGACATCAGACTAATACAATTTCATAACCGATATCCAGGCTTGTGCTGCAGCGTAAGAGGAGTGCTGACTGTGTGCCATGAAAGTGCTAGCCAGTGTTAGTTAGTGTTTTCTGTTGTTACTCTAGTAACACCCCTTTCACAAACAGGTCCAACCCACGTTGGACCTATTCAGACCGCACTTTGGTCCCGTGAAAGACTGCTGTTCACACACAACCCGGGTCTGCGAGTTACTTCCTTGTACGTCACTGCTGAACAGAAATGCTGCATTGCTACGTCATTGAAAGTGGACGTTTCTACATTGTTATAGTTTTTGGTTGATGAAGTGGGGTACGCGAGACACAGTTGCAGCATACCCACTTACTGGTTAATAAAAGGATTCACCCAGCGTCTTCAACTTACAGCAAAACAAAGTCGCTTCACCCACATCCTTCATTCTGCGATGATGGTGGTTGAAAACGATTTGGGATGACAGTGTTTATTAGTGAAGAGAAATTACAATGTCCTTAGCTATCCATATGCCTGACATTGTTGCTTCTTGACGCATTTTACACGTTTGTTAAATACTGACGCGCCGATCCTAAACCAATGAGGTTTCTTGATCATAACTCGGGTCGAGTAGCCCATTCAGACCAAAGGCGAACCGAGTCCAACCTGGAAATCACTCATGTTGCGACGCACAATGCGGACCTGGGTCGAATAAGCCCGGTCGACCCTTTCACACTAACAGTCGAGCAGGGAATTACCTGTGTCATTGGTCCGGTGTAAAAGGGGTATAAGGAACTGTTTTACTGTTATTACACATGACCTGTTAAGTCACATTTAGACAATTTTGGACAGTGCAAAATCACTGAAAATGGCACACCAAAGTGAAAAAAATACTCAACACAATACAATAAAACTGTAAACATGCCTCAAATCATTCAAAATGGTAGAATTAAGAAGTACACCTTCCTGGGTTCCTCTAGTCAGACTGCTTTCAAAATAATCACTTGATACAAGGTTGTAGGAATAGAGAGTGTCATGCCACGGGTTCCATTTTAGTTCCTACATTGTTTACGCTTCATATTACTGAAATTACCATTTGTTATGCTCTGTCTTTAATGCAAGCAATGTCAAACTTTAAAAGTGCATTTTATTGTGTACAGAAATCCCTGTATGTTTTGTAAATGTGGATAGCTTAGAACTCATTACTGTAAACTTTACAAGAAATAGATAAATTCTTCACTCAGAGATGATGAGAATATAGAAATATTTATCTTTTTTGTTTACAATGCATTGGGCCCAGCTGTTTCGTTCATGAGACCAAATACATTAGACAGTATACCATATCCACAAAAACAAGTGCTTGAGTTTTTATGTTATTGCCCCTGCACTTCTGTAAGCTATGCCCCTATAACGAACATTTGTTAGGAGTTGTGTGATTCAAAAATATCAGGGGAAACCTTTTTTACTTAGTGCCATGCATATAAGTAAAATAATAATGAGTAAATAAGTAAAATGCATAATAAGTAAAATGCATCTTTAAACACTTACAGAGAAGACATATTCAGATTCTCTCTCTCTCTCTGGGGCCTGAATTCAAAAAGAACATTTAAAGTAGCTGTGTTACTTTACACCTTTAAAAAACAGCCCACTGGTAAACTTGATATGTCGTGAAACACGAAACACCTTGTTTCATAATAATAGTGTACTCCGTTGAGCTGAATCTAATTTTAGTGGGCACAAACCGGTTGAAAGATTTCCTCTCTTGTTAATGAAGTGGAATGCTAAAAAATCTGGTAAGATACGGGTAAAGTGGTACCAAATTGATCAATTTTATTTCATTTTAATTTCCAATAGGATTTCAGAGGGGGGGCTCAACCCCTGCACGCAGAGAGTTAAAAAAAATGCTACAATCTTTACTTTCTATATCCCACAGCCAATCACTATGATCCTGACACTACTGAACCAATCAGCTCAGGGCTTCAATTATTTGAGGAGCTTCTGTCATGGAAACGAAATGATGCCAACCCCTTTAATGTGGCGACCGTACCTTTGGCGAATCGTGAGCCCCACCTGGCTGGCCGTCCACTCAGGACCCTGGTGTCTCATGACATGATGGGTGGTTACTTGGATGACAGGTATTATTTTTATTATTATTTATTAGGGCTGTCAAGCGGTTAAAAAATGTCATTGCGATTAATTACATTGGTGGAGTTAATAGCAATTATGTGCAAATTAATAGCAAATTTTTATCTGTTCAAAATCAACCAAAAGTGGGGAATGTTATGTTTTCTTATCAACATGGGAGAGGACAAAATAGGCTTTATGCAAATGTATTTATTATTGGAAATCAATTAACTACACAAAACAAATATTGTCCAGAAACCCCCTCACTACTGTTCATTGTATAACAAGTACATTGGTCAGCTAAATGTTTCACTTCTTCAGTTTCAAAGCTCTCTCACACTTAAGAATACCAGAATGTAATTGTTTCCAACCTGAGTCACATGGGGAATTACATAGGCTCCCAAGCGAGATGTTTTGGGGCTAACACAGTATCGGGGCTGTCTGCATTAGCTGTGTGTTTGGCCATGAAATGGTATTTAAGATGAGATGTTCTCCGGTAGTAACTTAACTAAATTGACAGTACCTGCAAATAACTTTAGTCTTGTTGACAGACCCATTTGGCAGGGTTTGAAGCTGAATTTGCCATTAAAAAAATCAAATTTTCTGTATCCATTGCTTGAGGTTGTGGTTCAGAAAGTAGAGTGGGTCATCCACTGATTCTAGGGTTGGCGGTTAGATCCCAGCTACTCCTGTCCATGTGCCAGAGTGTCCTTGAGCAAGACACTGAACAAACCTAACCCTATCCCTATCCTTAACCAACCAACTGAGGCAATGTGAAGCTTTGTCTTTTGCTAATGGCTTTGGGTGCCATTGAGGTGGAAAAGCGCTATTTAAATGCACCATTTAACTTTAACAGCCCTATTATTTATTTATACCAGGGTAACCAACTGAGTCTAGGTCTCTTTTCCAGCATTGCCCTGTTTAAAGAAACTATAGGCAACTTAGTTTTTTTAACATATAATCAATACATTTCTTCTGATACCACATTGTAATGTTTATGGGAGACTGAAAATATGATTCAGATAAGTCATCTTGAAGTCTCAAAATGTAACGCTCATTTTGTCTGCCACCGGGCACGATCTCCCGCATAATTGTGACACATTGCTTTACGGCACAAGGAAGTGCATCACCAAATCAGAAAGAGATGCCCATAATTGGAGGATAGCCGTTGATTGTGCTTGCGATACGCAGAGAGTACGAGCATCGGGCACGCCTTCTTTGTGACGGCTAGGTAAAATAACTACACCAAGCAAATGGTAAGGGTCACCAAAATCAACCTCCTACTTAATGCTACGTATGGTAAGGTTAATGAGCACAACAGTTTTCAGTGGTGCTAACATGATTGCACAAGGGTTTCCTAATGATCAATTAGCTAATCCAATCCTCTGTAAGCCTATATAGATATTTCATGAAAATCTGCCACTTTATAATATTCTTTTAACACATTAACAATATCGAGGCTGTATTTCTAATCAATAATAGATACTTTTAGTTTTTCTTTAAAAAACAAGGACATTTCTAGGTGACCCCTAACCTTTGCGCGGTAGTGTCGATATAGACAATGGAATTATTGGTATCAAAGCAAGATGGTGTAAAACAATGATGGGAAAAATAACTGGACATTGAAATAACTGTAGAGATGTAGCTGAATGCCTGGGAAAAATAACTGGACATTGCAGTAACTGTAGAGATGTGGCTGAATGCCTGGGAAACACGGTCCTCCACCAGATTTGGCCCAATCAGGTAATCCGCTATCTGGTTGGTCTAATTTACTTTGATCCCTGAAACCACACAGAAGTTGAAAGCAACCATTTATTGAAGACAAGCCTTTAAGGCCTTCTGAGTGTTAATCTCCTGGTTCATTGCAACAAGGAAGACCTATGCAAATCGGTGAAACAACTGCACACGCACGCAAAATACCACCAGTTAACAGGAAAACCAGAAGAGCTCGAACATGTCTGAGGGTGTACATAACCTAGCCAGGTTGTTAACTATGCAGTGAAAACCCTGAGCAAATCATTTGGGTTACGATGAGCACATGTCTTAAAGGGTTCTCTCCTCAAAACTTCTGAATGTAATGTAATAAACCTCATTTAAAACACACTGACTGATATTTGGTGGAACTTACAGATTATCATCTTCCATCATCATGGGTCTGCAGGTAATGTTAATTGGAAGCTGACTGGTTTATCACAAGAAGAAACCTTTACATCAAATTTGCAAAATGGGACTTTAATTAAAAATGTTATCTATGAAATACACCACTACCACTGAGCAGAATTGTTAAATTGCTAAATCTGTTTTGGAAAGCAGTTTCTTTTAACTGTTGTTTTTGTTATTGTTTCCCTTTTGATGTTGAGGTTTTTACAAGGCACTGAGTCTGAGGCACCTTATGTCTTCTACCACTGGCAATACATTGACATCTTCAACTACTTCACCCACAACCTGGTTACCATACCCCCTGCTGTGTGGACCAATGCTGCACACAAGAATGGAGTCCTTGTCCTCGGTGAGTGAAATAGACCCATTTAGTTTCAGTGTACAAGACAAAACACCTGGTTCATTGAATCAGAACACAGAAGTAAATACATATTTAGTTTGAAAGGTCAAATTTAGGTGCTCACCATAGAACTACAGCACAGGCTTTAACAAGTATGTGTTTGGGTCCGCTTTCAAATGTTCCTCCAAATTAACCAACTAGATGCCATTACTTGTGAATCTAATTGGGGATGTCTGCCTACTTCTGCTAATTTAATATATTACATATATAAATAATTAAAACAGAAGATTGCCATATTGATAATGAAGGCAGTTACTGTGTTATTTCTATACCATTCTACATAACTAAAATATGGTTAACCTGTAGAACATGCCTTGTTTTTGGCCAAATTTCACTAAAGTATAGCCTATACCAAAACATATTCTCCCCTTTTGGCGTTTATGAATGAGGTGTTCTGGGACATGCTAGGCCACTAAGTCACCGTCTATCTCGACAACACCCTGATCTACTCCCCTGCCCTGGACCAGCATCCCTACATCTCTGACAGTTCGTCATCATCTGCTAGACCACCAGCAAGGGAGTCCAGTTTCTATCAGACCTCCTTCCTCCTTCCTGTGTGAGCGGACCACAGGGGCTCAGCAATGAGGACTTCCATCATAAAATAAATCTGCCATAAAGATCTGACTTTGCCTTTTTAAGAAAGGAGGTACATTTACTTCAGAGTTCTCTCTGATTTTCTCACCCTGGCCCAGGCTACATTATGCTCAAACAAAGGGAACTGAAATCCTGTGTGAGAACCAGGGGTTATCCATTCCGCACTGTACCTACAGACAGGGGCGGGTCTGTTTACAATTTTGGAAAAGACATCATAGAAAAAATTCCATGCTGACCCAACATCAGGGATAAGCTCAATTTTGCTCAAACCAATATGAAACAGATCATGCAAAAAGCTCTGCAACAAAAATGTATTTATGTATATAATTCTTGATTTGGACGAGTGGGGGAATCGATCAGCTGGGTAAGATTTATATTCGCAGAAACCTCTAAAATCATCCCGTATGGTCTTCAGCCAGTCCCAGATTAAATCACTAGCCAAGACCATCTCACTATAATTAGGTGGCCGGCTGGTACAGCCGGGAACCTATTGTAATCGTTAGTATTATTATTATTATTAGGTGGCCGGCTGGTACAGCCGGGAACCTATTGTAATCGTTAGTATTATTTATTATTATTATTATTATTATTATTATTATTATTATTATTATTATTATTATTATTAGGTGGCCGGCTGGTACAGCCAGGAACCTATTGTAATCGTTAGTATTATTATTATTATTAGGTGGCCGGCTGGTACAGC
>JAVQIZ010223576.1:0-13597 GCA_036023535.2 Galaxias brevipinnis | reverse complement strand
GTCTGCCGGTCTGTCTGCCTGTCTGCCTGTCTGCCTGTCTGTCTGTCTGTCTGCCTGTCTATCTGTCTGTCTGTCTGTCTGTCTGTCTGTCTGTCTGTCTTGTCTGTCTGTCTGTCTGTCTGTCTGTCTGTCTGTATGTCCATCCGTCTATCTGGCTGGCTGGCTCTGTCAGCTCTGTGGGTCAGTCACCTTACCAGAACCACTCAGTTACTTGTATCTGTGTTCCACAATTCAAGAACCCCCTCTGGAGGACTAAGTGTTGATCTGGAAAATTGCAGCATGACCGCATGTGTACCAGGATGTAAACTCAAGGAGGGGGAAAGCTGGTTTCGGGAAGAGGGTTGGGGTGAGGGAGGGGCAAAGTGGATACTCAACGCTTGTTGGCCTGAAGCGCCCATTCAACAGCTGCACCATTTCCGTGGCAACACCTGTCGCCATGGTGCTTAGGCGTCGACATGCCTGTGTGTCAGAGTCTCCGTGTGTAACAGGCTCAGCATTCCCAGAGTGGCCGGGCTAGGCTGTGGGAACACACAGTCGCTGCTCTCTGCTGTGTACTCCTATCCACAGCCGACCTGACACATAATCACATTGCCTCGGACTATTCAACACTTGACAAATGCACGCACAGTGTAGCTGTTTCTCTGTGTGTTTTTTAGGAATGGCCGCATTCTGCCTGGCATGTGTTTGTGGGCACTGGGTAGAGTAGTTTATTAGGATGTGTGTGGTTGTGGTGTTGAAGGGGGAAGGCGAATGTGGTCGAGGTGTGTGTGTGTGTGTGTGTGTGTGTGTGTGTGAGGGGACCAGTGTGTGTTGAAGACACAAGGCAGAGAGCGTCAGGCCTGTTTCTGTAATCCCTCAGGGAGGATTGGTTCCTTTGTTGGCCCTTTATAGATTTCACTCTCTTCTGTCCCTCTTCCTATTCCCCTCGCTCCATTCCCTCACCCCCCTCCCTCCCTTTCTCGATGAGAGGGGGAACGGGGTGTTTCCATGACAACGGCAGCGGTGGAGGAAATGGAATTGCCACTCTGCACTGTTCACTGGGGGGGTGGGGGTGAACGGAGGTGGAAATGCTGCTGCTGCTGGTGTGTGTGTGTGTGTATGTGTGTGTGTGTGTGTGTGTGTGTGTGTGTGTGTGTCTGGGGTTGTGCTGGCTGCACGTGGGGCACACAGGGTGGGTGTGGGGTGTAAAAGGGGCTTGGAGGAGGGCTTTAGTGTGGAGTGGAGGTGAGGAACACTGGAGAGAGGGGAAGGGAGTTGGGGATCCCTTCAAACCACATAGCACTCGACAGAGGCTTTTGATGCTCAAAAGAAATACTCTACCTCATCACATCTCATATTATTCTATTCTCTTCTATTCTATTCTCTTCTATTCAATTCTATTCTATTTGGTTCACTGTGCTTTGACAAGTAACTTACTGTTGTCAACTTCAGGTTACCTGTTAAGTTACCTTTGATAGTTTTCCACCTGATCTTATAACTGTGTCTGTGTTTAAACGGTTTGACCCTTGACATTTGACCTGGTGGGTAGAAAGCACCTGATGGCAGAATGGAAGACCTTTCCACCTTTCCCTCCTTCCTCTCTTTAATGTGTAGCAAGCATAACCAGAGTAAGGTAAAGTATGCTGCCTCCTGTCATCTCTCTGCATATTCATCTCATATATTTCCCACATGACCTTCAGTCATTGTTTTCTATTTGCAAATACTGTATCTCGTTGGTTTTTATTTGTGTGGATCTCTCGCTCATGTATATCTCTCTCCCTTTCTATCGCTGTGTCTCTCCCTCCCTCTCTCTCTTTTCCTTCCCTTCCCTGTCTGGGTCCTATCCTCCCAGCTGAGAAAACAGGCGCGGGAGCTCTAGCCGCTTGGCAGAGGAGACGAGGGACGAGGGAACAGGGCTTTTCAGGCGAGACAGAACAGAGGAAAAGAGTTTCGGAGAAAGAAGGCATTGTGTGGAACCTACGGCGACTTCTCAGTGGTTCAACTGAGCTAGCAGCCAGGGCATTGCTGGGGTCCTTTAACGAAGTGAAGGGCTAGCCTAGCAACACGCTGGCTTTGGGGCTTCAGTGGCTCTACTGAATAGCTGGGCCCCATTCCTCCCACCACCCACCTCGCTGCTGGACAAGGCATTTTCCCGCATTTTTACTCATAGAACCCTCTTATCAATGAGGAGAAAAGAGGGATTTCAGTTGGACATAGTGTGTCCATTGACGTTGACGTGTGAAACAGCACCAGCGTGGCACGAGAAAATATTCTACCTGGTTCCTCCTCGACAGGGGTGCAGGTGGTAGGTAGACTGGGTAAAGGTCCAGGGGTGCCTCTTTGGAAGCGGGAACGGTGGTTTGTTCTTTAGAGAGACTCGCTGGCTCGCTTCCCCGCATCAGAACGGAACACACCGGAAACAGATGTTCCCTTTTGTCCCCGTTTATAGAAGTCATCCAAAAGTCAGCTGTGTGTCTGTGTCTCTCTCTCTCTCTCTCTCTCTCTCTCTCTCTCTCTCTCTTCTTGATTCTCTCCTCTCGCTTTCTTTTCAAATTAAGTCATTGGCCAGGATTTTTTCCATCAAATTGACAAAATACTGTGTTACACAATTTCCGTTTAGCCTCATGTGTCTGTTGCTGTCTAAATGCAAGACAAGACAAAATAGATGGACTCCTGTAGAGACTTGACTACGTTCTCGCACTTCACTAAATCTGGACATGGTCAAAACCCAGGCACGATCCATGGGACAGATGAACATTCTGAAATAATATCCTGCTCTATTCTAATGTGTCTGCCAGGAGTTTTGTGCTCTGCAGTCCAACATGTGCTGATAAATATGTGTCTCTCCTTCATCCTGTGTTCATGGACAGTCAGCTGCAGGATGGGGGGATGATGGGAGGAGGTGGGCTGAAGGAAGAGAGGATAATGGGTCATGGTGTGAGTCTGTGAGTCTGTGTGTGTGTGTGTGTGTGTGTGTGTGTGTGTGTGTTTATGTGCATGCCTGTGTGTGTGCGTGTGTGTCTTTGTGTGTACTTGTTCATGTGTGTGTGTCTGTGGAACAGGTGGCAAGTTTCTTCCATTTTCACCGCGAGAAATATATAGCCGAAAGAGGGAGATGTGGAAGAGAGTGGCGCGGAAATTCCAGTTCCTGTCCCGCCACACGCAGCTGTTACATCACATCCTGTTCTCCTCACACGTGGCTCAGATTGTTTGCTAATATCCTGAGATGGTCACTTCCTCCCGTCTGGGAGAGTTCCTGTGCGCTCCTTCATAGCAGACGAGGCCTGGCTGGGTTTTCCTTTTGCCGAACGTCTACAGAGATTTAGTTCAATTATTATTCCATGGAAGATACATTTCATAATCATGACCACGTTTGTCCATCTCTCCCGTATTTATTGTTTTCCGTCCATCCACATGTCACACTCGGGAAATGATGTTGTTTATAATGCCTGGATGATCAGCATGTCTGACTAACACTGTGGCCATGCACAGGCAGCGCATTGTCCTGCTTGGCCCGGGCGTTCCCCTAGTGGGTTCCTCAAATGGATGGCCCAACTATACATCCCTCTTCCTGGGTCTTTTGTCTATCTGTGTGTTTGTGTGTGTGTATGTGTGTGTGGGTGTGTGTGTGGACATGCCTTTTCAGACACTCACGATGTGTCTAATACTAAATGTATGCACCTCTTTGTGTAAGTGTGATAAGTAGGACTCAGCTTAATTAAGCAAGGGGCCAGTGGTATAAAGGAGCATTCTCTCTTCCTGGAGCCCCACCCTCCCCCTCCCCCCGGGGCAGTGTTTCACTTCCTGTCTTCCGGGAAACCGGGATGTGTGACACATGGAGACCACGAGGAACGTGGGACATTGTTGCTCCTCACACTAATGTATGGCCTGACTTTGTCTCGTTCTGTTGCTGTCACAGACTATAATCCATCGTTCACCAGAAGAGGCTATTGAAGAGTCTTATCTCTGCCTGTCTATAAGGACTCCTCTGTCCAGCTCCAAACCCTCGGCTACAATCCAGTCGTTCCACTGACTCATCTGTGTATGTGTGGGGACGTGCTCTGCCATGTGTCCCTGGTATGCTCCTGTGGGTTGCCAGGTCTGACTAATAGCTGCATATGTTTGTGTTCAGGCACCAGGAATTCTAGCCAGCGTTGCTGAGAGCTGAGCTAATGATGTCGGCTCTAGAGACTTTTAATGAAGAAGCAGAGAATGAGATTTGCTCCTTACACAGGGGGAAATGTTCCCTCGGCAACCACAGCGGGTAGAGAAAGCTCGAGAAAGAAAGCAGCCATTTTGGGTTTATGAGACCAGAACTACACCCTTTGATGGCAATGTGGTAATGCGGAAACTTTCTGTTTCTGTAAATGGTACCAACATGGTTCAACATGTAAAAACAAAACAAAAAATACAGGTTAATCATTGATATAAATAATCAACAGCTGAAGTACACTCTTTCATAAATGTACATATTCTTCTTCTTTGTAATTTTCCCATATTCCTTGCCTCTAATGTTTTGGAGTTGGGGCTCATTTGAAAGTCTGAAGTGCTGCTCAATGTTGGCACCTCAAGGCAGTGACCAGCGTTATCAAAACTGAGTGGGCTGTCCTCACAAAGGACATGACCCCTGATTCATCACGCACACTTTGAACACTGCCTTCCCCTTCCTCCATTCCTCCCCTTACTCAAAAACCATTCCCTTTGTTTTGGTTTGTGACGTAGCACGAGTTATTTATAGAACTGTTTCTGTTATTGTGTAAGCTGTTTGGCAAGGTTGAAAGCTCAGGAAAGATAACATAAGCCAGGGGGCCCAACTACCCCTGTAATGAATACCAGAAAAAAAAGCTTTTATCCATGCTGGAATGTGAGTCCTTCGTTTCCACACAGCTTTCCTTAGTTGCGTTGGAGGATTGCAGCTCTTGCCCTAGATAGATTTTTTATTATTTTTTGGTAATCATCACTTTGAACAGAGGATGAGGAAACACTCACATCAAAACACTCTCATCTTCTCTTTCATCCCTCTCTCTCTCCATCGCCTCCTACCTTCTCTGTCTCCCAGCCCCAGAGGGGACTTCATACAGGCGTAGGAGGGAACAGACAACTCTGGGATATCAACAGTGGGGCCATGAAAGCTGCTGGATGTGGGTCACGCAGATAAAGGCTGTAGGAAACATTTTCAAACATTTCTGCTTACTTAATAGAACTACTGCATCTGCCTCTTTATAACCCCTAAAGTACATTTTAACTGTAAACCTAACAGTAACTTAACCTAAGGTTAGTAACCTAACCAAACTGTACCAATAGCGACATGTCTCTCAATTCCAAAATGGTTTCCAGGATATTAATTGGAAAGCATTAGCATGGGACGGCAATATTACAAATGGTTAAATGATGCTTGCATCAGTCGTGACAGAGGTTTAAGCATAGCCTAAAACAAATTACAGACTGATAACTCAAGTTTGAATGAATTTAGAACCATTTTATTTTTAAAATGTCAGTGTTTAAGAGAAAAATAAAACAGCAATATAAATATTAGCATAAAAAGAAGAGAATAACACAGGGGTTTGGCATTGGGGCTAAGCGTTTCATCAGAAAGATATTACAGCAGGATAGAGTATTAATTCAGCAGCGGACTGACGTACACATATATAGTATAGTATTTATAATCATTTGTTCATATGGACAGTTAAAATGAAAGAGAGGCATTTCTTTCACGAATGCACAAAAAGATAAAATCACAAAAAGAAATCATGAACAGGTTACAGAGGAAGGAGAGAAACAATTCCAATATATCTTTTTTTTTGTTTTGTTCCTTTACAGGGTGATAAAATAGAGATAGTAGAGAGAAAAAGGAACAGAAAAATAAGCGCGACACATATTACGAGTTAACTATTCTACGTGGTTCACTTTGTGTACTTATCGTCTAAGTTATCATCATCATCATGGTCATTGTTTATTTACACTGAAGAGTTAGTTGACTTTCATGGCGCTTAGTTACTACATTGCAACACAAACCGTTGAAGAACATCTCAGATCAATTTTTTTAATGTATTTATGTTTTTGTTTTTTTCTTGCTGTGGTTTTCTTATTTTTTTCTTGTAAAACAAATGCAACACATTCCAGTAGTAAGCCACGCCCTGTGGGGGGACTTTGTATTTGAAACTGTTGGACGTCGTCCGTACTATACAAATAACTGGCTCATACCATGGACAGGACGTGTTTATTTACAGCGGGGAATAGCCTCCACAGGAACAGGGAGCAGCGGGGTGGAGCAAAGGGCACAAGGTCTGTGGGCGGCGTGGCTATAACAACTATATTCCAATGGAGAGTTAGCGAAGAGGTGCTAAGTTTGAACCCCCCTCGTAAGTGGTATCCCCTCTCACACAGGGACAGATGGGCTCAGCTCTGCTGACCTCTAACTTGGGTCAGTGCATTAGAGGAACTGTAAAGGGGGGTGGGAGGATCAGTGGTGCCTCTGTACATTCAGTGGGTAGAGCCATGGTCGCTCCCTCTCCCCCGACCCAGTCGAAACAAATGACTTCCATCGACCCTGGGCCCTTTGCTTCGGCCGCGCCGCTCCCCGTGAACCCACCCTGCAAGCTGCCTCTTCCTGAAGCCAAGTCCACCAGAGACCGGACAGGCGGACGTTAAAGGAAAATACTTCAAATCTTAAATCAACAACTCCTCTGTACTATCGAGTCATCATCATGATCAACAAATAAAACACTTTACTTCTCATGTCTCAAAAAATGTCGAATAGCACTTCAGGACGGCGAGGCCCTATCTATGAAGTCTACAGGTTCCCTCACGACCTAAAGTGGTCGTGTCCACCCTATCCACTCACCTCCTCTTAGTCATGCAAGCAGTGCATCACTTAAAGTTTGGCTCTCATCGCGGGACAGGGAGTGAGGGTAGGGCACAAAAGCTGGTTTGGGCAGGGGAGGGGCGGGGAGGGGAGGGAGGCAGATGGGAGGGTGAGTCTGTAGGTCGGGCCACCTCCTCCTTCTCTGCCTGTCCTCTTCCAGAGACATGTTCAGGTCCCAGGAACAACACAAGACCCAACTCTTTATGCTTAGAAAAGTAATGTCATGTGTCCGCGACCATTTCAAATAAAACGCAAGAGACTTCATTATTGTATGATGTGTTATTCTCTGAGGAAATTGGATTGAAGTGGTTCATCTTTCAGGGCTTTGCAATGCATTATGTTAATAATCTTCATCTAAAATATATGGTGGTTTTAACTTGAAAGGATCATGCAGAAAAGTGTTTTTAATACCTGTGTAATAACTGCTTATTCTAGTTCTAGTTTCAGATTGCAGCAAGGTGGATCCACCCGCAATCTAACAATGGCAATCTAGCACGGACTTTCCACCACAAGGAGAGTGAGACCAATAAACCCAGCACGTAATATATTCGGAACTATCCCCATGTATGAATACATTGCGTCACCTTGGAAACCCAGCCAGGCGCTGAACACCAAATGTCTTGGTCTACAAACGGTTTGGCCCAACAAATACACAGCAACCAACATCCCCCCGTCCCCGTCCCCCCCCGTCCCCCGTCCCCCCGAAACAATCCCCCTTCCCAAAGGGAACTTGAGCAAAATACACCATTTCCCACCCCAATCCTTACACTACAAAAAAAAACGTTTCTTCACATACAGATTTCTCCAGGACGTCCACATCAAACCTTTCCTGACCCACACCCTAAGACGGAGCGCTGATGAACTGGGCTCCCCTTAAGCTAACACTGTGGAGCCCAGGGCAGAGAGATACATACAGGGGGAGGGGGGGGGCATGGGGAATTGGACATCTCATCTGATCCCGATGGTGGTGGCTGTGGGAGGGGGGAAGGCTCCGTCTCCTCTCCTTCCCCCTACTTCTTCTCCTTCTTGGTGGACTTCTTCTTGGAGGCGGGGGTCTGGGCCGCCTTGGGGGGCTCGCCCTGGGACGGGGGCAGGGCCTGCTGGGAGGCGGCCTGCTGGGCGGCGGCCGCTGCCTGGGCCAGCTGCTGCTGTTGTTGCTGCTGCTGCTGCTGCTGCTGCACCACCTGCTGCTGCTGCTGCTGCTGCTGCTGCTGCTGGGCATTGGAGGAGGTGAGCGTAGCCGTGCTGCCTGGGATGTAGACGTTCTGCCGGTAGTCGGGCACGTGCTGCAGGGTGAACTGGGGGCTGTAGCGGGTGCTCAGGCCCATGGTGCCGGGGGTCAGGGTGGCGGTCGCCTCGCTCACGCCTGGAGACAGAGAGGGATGGGTGGGGGCAAGTTTAATAAGGCATTTGTGTTTGGGGTATCTCACGCATCGCCATACATCAGAAGAGAAAGAGGTGCCGAGGGGAGACCACAGAGCAGGCAGTGGGAGAGAGAGGCGTGTGAACTATAAAAGACTTGCACATGGATGCTCCGTAGTTGAGAACGGATAAAACCTCTATTGATTTACCGAACGCTAGGCTGAACAGACACTTACATAACTAATTCAGTCTCAATTTATTCAGAGCGTGAAAAGCATGAGTGGAAAAAATATGTGTAGCATGGGGGGAAAATGTTGCATAATGGAAGATGGACAGTTTGTTGTTGCTGTTGTTGTTGTTGCTGTTGTTGTTGATCCTAAACCCATTTTGTTGCTTCCAAAACCATGTATGGAAGCAGAGTAGACATTGCTGTGAAACATGCAAGAACGCATTCCTAATATTTTAGGGGAGTCCACAGAGATGCGTGTGTGCGTTTGTATCTGTCTCTCTGTTGCTCGTGTTCACTCTGCCTGCAAGGGACGTAGTTAGAGTGCTCATATGTGTCCCTCAGCCCCTGCATTGCAGAGACACTGACACACACACACACACACACACACACACACACACACACACACACACACACACACACACACACACACACACACACACACACACACACACACACACACCTCTAGTGAATGCAACTCAAAGATGATGCTGAATGCGCTACTTGAGCCTCTCAAGGTGTTGGCTCTTGGATGTGTCTCTAAACACAGAGCCCTCTGTTCTTATCTCAGACAGCCACAGAAAGGCTTTGGATCAGAGGGGCGACTCAGGCACTCAGCCAGCATCCTTCACTCTGGGCCGCGTCGCCCCACAACGTGCAGCCAGTGGAAGTAGCTGCTCGACTGAGCAACAGACACAATAGAAGAGGAACAATAGAAACGGAGATAGACCATATAAAGTCTCTGTGTGTGTGTGTGTGTGTGTGTGTGTGTGTGTGTGTGTGTGTGTGTGTGTGTGTGTGGGGCAGGCCATGCGGAGGGCAGGCGAGAAGCTTTTGAAACTCCTCCACCTCTCAGATTCCTCCTCCGCTCACGGCGCTCTCTCCCTCAGTCTCTCCATGCGCCTCCCACACACATGCGCATGCACGCACACACACACACACACACACACTTTCCCCTCTGTATCTGTTCGAGGAGTGAACAGACACCATCTAAATGCTAATTGAGGTGCGGGGGGGGGGGGGTGTGTCTCCGTTTCAAGTTGACTAACACCATGATGAGGGGCTATATAATCTGCTGGGTGAGCGGAGTCTGACGGCGCTGATAGATGTGTTTATCTAGGAGCCAGACCCTGGCCTCATAAACACCACCGTCACCACACTCCATTTCAACTCCGTCCACCAAGGAGCTGAGGAACAGACACGACGACGGTGAAAGGAGCTGGTCGGTGTCGGCGACATTCGCTGTCCTTTTTACGGTTCCCGACAAT
Source organism: Galaxias brevipinnis (assembly GCA_036023535.2). Lineage (NCBI taxonomy): Eukaryota > Metazoa > Chordata > Actinopteri > Galaxiiformes > Galaxiidae > Galaxias > Galaxias brevipinnis. Next base: position 3,897 of record JAVQIZ010223576.1, on the reverse strand, counting down.
GCCGCTGAAGCGCAGGGTTTTCGTCGACGCCAATCGCTCCTGTGTGGACGGAGGGGAATCCCGACGCCTTTCCCCCGCTTACGGGGAGCCTCAACGAGTCGGAACGTCTCTCTCCAGCTTTCCACCGGACCAACGGAAAGTTTTGGCCTTTGAGGCGCGAGTCCCGGCCGTGGTGGAACTTTCCCTACAGCAACGCGGGCACGGTGGAACCTAGCGCGGAAATATCTATGTTGACGCTGTGTTTTCAGTGTCCGCCACGCTGACCGTGTCCCTCTCTAAACGACTTAGCGTCTCCTAATGAGATCCCCGGGGAACAGACGCTCGCTAATCCCATCGCCCCGACATGCCCAGACGGAGTTGGAGAGAGAGAGAGAGAGAGAAGGACATGACGAATGGCATGGTTTGAGACTCCAAACCCCGATGTGGGTCAGACAGACAGAGAGACAGAGAGAGACCACACGCTGCTTCACCCCGGCACACTGTCCTCTCCCCCTGGCTGCTGGCTGTCTGTGTGTTTACCACTGCTGCCTGGCGACCAGAGGGTATCAGAGGGGCCAGACGAGAGGGGGTGAAGGGACGTGTGTGAGTGACGAGGCCGGCTGGGAGACGTGACGCTCCCCCCGAGACGAACACCACGCCTTGTTAAGACTGCTGACACGTCAGCCTGAAACACCCACTATCCTCCCTCCTCGTCTCCAACCCTCCGTTGACTGATAGACAGGTGCCATGGTGACAGCGTGTGTGTGTGTGTGTGTAGGCTCAGTGTACTGGAGGTATGCTGTTGTTGCAGCATCTCCCAAAGGCGTGGCTGCTTTGGTATGTGAATAGATAGAGGTACAGGCGCACACACACACACACACACACACACACAGGTAACGGGGCAGGTAACAGATCCCCCACCACCTGCAGGCTCTCACCACAGGAGCACACAGAGAGCTGTGTGAAGACAGGGGGGATGGTCTACTGATCTACGCCGTGAACGGCCCAGCCAGAACGGAACGTTCCCCAGTGCCAGTTAGCGAGATCCCGTGACAGAGTGGGTTTCTCCCTGAAATGCCGGTGTACAGTGGCATGGACACTTAACCCTCACAGAACGCCGTCTGGTGTGTGAGAGGCCCCGCAGCGCCGGCATGAATGACTGTGGTGACCGCCGCATCTTCATCTCCTACTGCAGCTCTCTATCTATGTCTCTCTCTCTCTCTCTCTCTCTCTCTCTCTCTCTCTCTCTCTCTCTCGTTTACACAAACACCAATTATGTAGATGATACCCTGTCCATCCATCGTGTGTGTGTGTTTGTATGTACGTATGTTTTGGTGAGTGAGGGATGCAAACAGAGAGACAGAAAGAGAGACAGAGGCAGAGAGAGGCATGGCTCAACCCTGCAACACACACAGATGTTCTAAAGCCAGCAGAGTGACAACAAGACTATTTTTAGACAAGCCTGCCCACACATGGGCGACTTTACAGCAGGGGAGTGTGTGTGTCTCTCTCTGTGTGTGTGTGTCTCGGAGTAGCAGGAACAGCCAAGAGTACGAGGGAGGCTGACGAGAGCCCAGCGGTATCCAGGTGGTGAGACTGAGAGCATGGAAAGAGAGGGAGCGCCGTGGAAATTTAAATCACCGCCGCCTAAATACAGAGACGACCGCAGTCGCTTTACCAAGCACAGGACACACACACTAACACACACACACACACACACACACACGCACACACACGCACACACACACACACAGCTGGCACCTGTGGGCCCAGAGGAAAGACGCTTATGTAACCTAGTTTTAAGATATTCCAGTGGTGTTTCCAGACTGACAACAAAACGTGCACGTTGACATGTGTGTGTGTGTGTGTGTGTGTGTGTTACAGCGGTACCAGCCCTGCCCTCCGACAGACTGAAGGATGAGGAGGGAGAGTAGAACAGGAACACACAGTCAGAGGGAGACAGACACAGACACGGTGGTCCCCCCCTGTCCCCGCCCGCCACACTCTGCCCCCTGTGGGGAGGGCTCACCTGCCACCTCCACGATGTCCCCGGGGACCAGCTCGCGGGCCTTGATCCTCTGGACGGCCCGGCGGTTCATCCGGTAAACCTTGCCCATCTCGGGCTCATACTCCTTCAGGGCCTCGATGGCGCTCTCCGCGTTCCTCTCCTGGGAGCACGGGGACAGAGGGGGGGGAAGGATGCGGGATTAGACCGGAACGAGAGCGGAGACCCCCGAAAAGGTGTGTGTTCCCACCTAGCTGGCCTGGCCAGACACAGAGGTGCTTTTCATTGTCACGCGGCACACGTGCGAGCCCTGAAACAGCAGCCACATGTTTGACCCTGAATAAGCTGAACAGTTGAAACAGTGCAAATAAAAAGTACATTCATGGGAGTCGGTGTGTCTGAAACTGAACCAAAACATACAATGAAACCGGGTGTACGTACGTACGCACGCCTGTCGGTTAATGAGCTAGCCTATGTGCCTGCTGTCAAATGAAAAGGACATAACACGGGTGGCTCAGTCGGTTTATGGCCGTTTCAGAAGGAGACGCGGAGGTGTCTAAAGCGTCTAAAAGCTTTTTAAGAGCGCTGCCTCGGCTTTAAAGAGGAGCCGCTAGTGCCAGCCTAGCAACGGCACAGCGCACTGCCGTGCTGATAGTCCCCACCAGCCAGCTCTGTGTCTTCATTTCACAGATAGCCACGTGACAGGGGGCTCAAAGCCACGCATCGCTCAAAGCGACAGGTTGCGTTCGTTCTTTACACACGGCAACACCTCGACGGCTACGAGCAAACACGAGCCTGATGGCAACACAAACACTTTCACACACACACACACACACACACACAGGAGTTTGTGTCTCACCTGCCAGACTCCAATTACCGCGTTGGCGATGAGGATAAGCAGGATGACAATGGGCTCCACAAATGCCGTGGTAGTCTCCTCACCCTCCTCGAACAGAGCCAGCACCTACAGAACACACACACGCACACGCACACGCACACGCACACGCACACGCACACGCACACGCACACACACACACACAGGTCACTATCACTTTCATGGAGTCCTATTACAGTATTGCTCCAACACGTTGACCCAGTAAGTCGACTCTTTCTCCCCCTCCCTGCCAGCTCCATTCACAGCCATGCTGGTGCACACAATGGCCACCCTGTTGCCATGGGAGATGGTGACAGGGCCCCGGGCCCTTCCTCTGTACCTCCTGTAGAACCGGGTGGCGGCGGGGAAACAAAAGCCCCTTCAGACCCGAAATGGCAACCGGCGCGGGTTGCAGGAAATGGGAAGGGAGCTTGGAGGAGAGGAAAGGTCAACGGGGACGGACGCTAACCGCCGGCGGCCCCGCGGGGTCGGGGGTGTGGGGGTCGTGGTGGACAGGTGGCCAGGTGGCAGCGTGGTCCTGGGCTCACTATCTCTCAAGGACCATAATAAAAGCATGGCCTCTCTGTGGTGTGTGCACTCTGTCTGATGGCGTTGCCTGGGTCACCACCGGCTCCCACAGAAAAGACCACCTGGCTGCTCAGCTTCCCCTCTCTCCGGTCTCCCCTTCAGGAACGGCTCCCAGTCCCTACGGCGGGATTACAGCGGGCGGACTCAGAGTTGGTACCCAGGGCTCGGGGCTTTGAGACGCGCTCTGCACGTGGGAGGAAACACGGCCGGTGGTCCTGAGGGAGCCCCCTCCTGCCCTCTCATCCTACAAAGGTTATTTATAGGAGCACTGGACGATTACCTTGTAAAAGATACCGGGAGAGGGACGGAGAGAGAAGAGACACTAACGAGCGCCTGAGACAAAAAAGCCAGTGAGAGAGAGAGAGAGAGAGAGAGAGAGAGAGAGAGATAGAGAGAGAGAGAGAGAGAGAGGAAAGGACAGAGAGGTGACAAACCCAGTAGACAAGCAAGC
>JAVQIZ010223575.1:0-12134 GCA_036023535.2 Galaxias brevipinnis | reverse complement strand
CACACACACACACACACACACACACACACACACACACACACACACACACACACACACACACACACACACACACGACACAGCGGCGTATGGTATAGTCAAATTGGCCTGTTAAGAGAGCTGCCTCCGCTGCTGAACGGAGCAGCGAGCCTAAGACTCCCCGTCTCTTTCTATGGAGCCCCGGCAGCAACTGAGCTCCAAGGAGAAGTGTCAAGAGACGGGAACCCGCTGTCACAATTTGGGGATCTTTCTCTGGGGAAAAAGGTGTGTAGCATAACGAAGTGGCCCTGTCGGTGGAAATAGCTCCGAGAGATACTGAGAGGTTATGGCGCATGTGAGTGGGCTTAGCAGTGACAAACTCCTTGAACATGGAGCGCTGAGGCTTGTTGTCACAATACCGAGCCGAGGCAGCACCACCACTCGGCTGCCACCACCTCAAGGCAGGTTTATACTGTACTGACAAGTCGACGGTTTCTGTAGCTCGCCCAGGCTTGCAAATTGGATACTTAAAGAGTGCAGTTTCTTTGTAAATGGCAGAAATATGGAAATGGTGAGGAAAGGGCAGAAGGATGATTCATAACCAGCTGAGGCCCGGCTAAGTAAAACGACTACATTAAAGCTTGCAAGAAGGCCGGCCTTTTTCTGAACACTTTTGTTTTGTATCTCCATACATTGGTTCGAATTTTTCTTAGAGAGCTTTTCTTAACTATTTATTTATATATATTTAAATATATATCTTTTGAAAAAAGATAATGAAGGGTCGATATGAAACATTCAGCCTGGGCGAGACTGAGTTTATTAACAGGACAAGAAAATTAAACTCGTCATCGATTCCCTTCTCTGTTCATTTTTATTTCGTAATCAACTTCTTATCATTACAATCCAGCCTAATATTGTGGCAACTATTTTCCTTTTGATTAAATAAATGAGCTAACTTTAACTATAAAATATAGTACAAACTAAACCCATAACAAACCTTGATGAGTAGTCTCTGTGCACTCCCGAGCTTAGTTGTCTGCTAGGATGTGTGGATTTTACATTCAAGCAGTCTCATCTTTTTTACTGAGCCTGCATCTCCCTAGAGGACAGGCCGAGGGCTTTCATTTTTGCCCCAGGCAGTAGGCTCTAGACTGGGCTGCGCATTTCCCAATCCCCCCACCCACCCTCCTTCCTAAGTGGGCTGAGGGAAAAAGCACACCTGATTCCTCATAAGCCCCGGCACATCCCCCTCCACCGTCCTATGTGATAGTTCATTTGGAAACCCAGAGCACCACCCATACGCCTATGGCATTCTCCTTATTGTGAAACACACAAAGCCCACTCTACACATTCGTTACACTTGCTCCAAAAGAGCAGTATTTGAACATCCTGCATCCCACCTTAGAGTAATGCTTTGGAGTCAGATAAATTCAGAAATTCCAGTAGAAAACTCTCTTCAGTACATCAGTTTTACATCTTCTTTGAAATGTATACAGTGAAAATGATAGATTATAGTAAAGATTAAACTGATTGTTGGGGCTGGTTTGTAATGACCTTCAGTTTTCTTTGAACCACTAACTACATTTTGTAAGTTAACAAATTAGCAGTATAGAGTCTGCTTTAGCAACACTAAGATCGATTACTTACTTGTGACCCAGATGCTTGAGGAAGTAACCCAGTACTTTGAGGGACTGCACTCGTATGCTTTCACTTTTAGAAGCCAAGAGCTTGAAGATTACCCTGGAACAAAGAAAGAGTGATTATAATGCACTGATATACATTTACATATACGTCAAATATGTCTAATATTGTCACCATTTAATATTGTAACCTAATCAAAACAGCACCCTTTCCACTAGAACAATTCTCAGAACTTCGAAGTGGAATGACTTGCTGATGTGCATTTATATTTCATGGGGCCCTTCTTTGATCGTCTGCTACAGGAATGTTATGCAATAATATATTAATATCATTCAATGGGTGTGTAAATTTTGTCCTTCCAGTAGGAAACATTATGTCCATACAAAATACAAAATGTATCCATGTATGCATCATGTGCGTTCGGCAGATCCATTTATTACGTGACACTGACTTTTCATATTGTGCGTGAAAAGGGAAAAGTGTTTTTTTCTTCTGAGGCTGCCCTCACCGTATGCCATTTCTCTGGTCAAAGGCAGGGATCATGGAGGCCGGATGCTCAGACATGAGGGCCACAAGGAGCTGTAGAACATCGTGGATATTCTCATCCTGTACATTGAGAAGTCACAAAACAGTGAGAAAGATGGCACAAAACCAACACAAAGAATCAACAACAGATATGGAGAAACTAGAATTTGATATTTTTCTTCTTTCTTTTTATTTTTTTGGCGGTACAGAAACGATTTGCAGAAAGGGACAGTCACACCTTAGGGGCTATATATCAAGGCTACATTAATGGACTGTGAATTCTATTCACCAGCTACACGCCCAGTACAAAGCAGGTTGGGAAGCCTCATTTTGACCACCACTTGGCTTCCTTGAACGCTGGAAATCATTACTGTATCTCTAAAAATCAGCATCTCTCAGCAATGACTTTTGACTTCAAATCTGGTCACGGAATAGACATTTTTTCATGGTGAAAAGGGATAGGCTTACCTCATGCATTGTTAACAGGTAGTTCAGAATGCTCTGAAGCTCGTCCTCTTTTACACCTCGATCCTGAGAGTGTTAAGGCAGAAAAGCAGACGAAAAAACAGGATATAATAAGCCCAGGTTGAAAAAGATTTGGAAATTGATCATCCACTATAATGGCCTGCTTATCACATGGAAATCATTGGTCTAAATGTGTATAACTGTCTAACACAATATTATGCATGTTACAACCTTTCTGATGAGTGCATCAAACCATAGGCAACAGTGCACTTGTGCTGATGTGAGTTTAACTACAAATTGGTTTCATTCTGAGAAACAGTTGACAGATGCCGTTTTTTAAATTGCTATTGCAAACACATTTTGTCTCCAGCCTGTCCCTTGTTATTATGTTGCCGACATGGAATGTATATTTTAAACACTTCTGATGAAAACAAAGATCCCCTATTATCGATCGCAGCAGAAAATAGATAGAAAAGTAATTGCTGACTGCGTAAGACGCCTACTGGTTAATGGCATTTAGAGTTGAACTGTAATGTTTTCTGTCCATGGTTTAAATTCCACTTTATTTTTGCCATGGCCTGGTGCTGCAGGGCAAACGAGGCTGGTACGGAATGTGGCAAGATAATTATCTGCAGATATAGTACATGATGAGATGTTGGCAGCACTCAAATATTTCTAAACTAAAGTGGGACCTTAAATGGGGTGAGGTGTGGGTATTGTCCAATGCTATCTAGCTATGGGGTTCCCTTCTGACCCCCCCACCAAAAACAGGAAGCTAGTTACGTGATTATCATGATGGCTTGACTAAAACCTCTCCTTCAGAGGGACAGCACGAGAAAGGTGCCGATGTTATCAGGGTGTTTACTCTGAAAGGAAGTGAACCCCACGTGGCTGTAAAAAACATTGACAGGGACGGGATTTACCTTGAGGATGAGCTGTTTGAGGAAGAGCAGCATGAATGCCCGCAGAGATATGATCTCCTTCTGGGAGGGCCTGGGTCCATCTGGAGACAGAGAAACGGGGGGAGGGACAAGGACGAGTGACATAACTCTCACGGCAAAAAACAGCGTGGGCTGACACAGCCACTACCGTATGTCACATAAATCTCCCAGTCAGTACACACACACACACACACACACACACACACACACACACACTAGGACTGACAGAACAGAGGTAGAGTACTTAAGGGAAGTAAGGTCAGTCAGTTAGCCCTTCAAGGGCGGAGAAGAGGCAGATCATCCCAGGCCAGCATGCCTGCATGGGTCCATCATGGCAACCTGCCCATCACACTAGCCTAGATCTCATTAGGGCTGCCTGCAGATTTCTCCGGCAGCTCAAAGTCAGCAGGGTCGTCACTCTAACCGTTAAAACTTCACAACCCGCAGACAATCCATCGCTGTCACCATCACAAACCTCGTTCTGCAACTGACAGACCCCTCCGATCAGGAGGTGCGCTATGCATATGCTACCTAAATAAAGATGAACGATGAAGAATGACACGTTACAGACAGAGGGCATTGATTAGCTGTCACGACGCTGGGACGCAGCTGCCGCTCCGAGTCAGACACCAGAGCTTATTTCTGTGGACACCTGATGCCATTAAATTAGCTTGGCTCCCTTGTTGTGCGGAAGGGAAGAGCTTCTGTGAGCACGGCGAGCAGAAGGCTGCTGACTCAGACGGATCGATATGACACCGAGCTATTAATTTACTCACCCAACAAATCTGAATATGTCATGCATTACCAACAATGGAAGACAATACAAATACGAGATCCCTTGGGATTACCAGCACTCTTCCAGCCAGCAGCGTATTGACCCCGTTTTGACAGTGGAACTGGAAAGCAGTGTTATACATTCATTTGCTCATTTCTAATTCATGGCGGGGAGACTGCGTTAACGCTGAGCCACTTTCAGAGCTGCGGCTCGCTCCGCATTAACACACTGCTACAGGGTCAAGCAACGGTGGCCTTCCAGGGGACACCATTTGCTCAATCCCTTGCCTTTCCGCAAGGCACTGATTAACTCTAGCCTTCCCCCTGCCTCGTCGCATGTCCGTCGAAAAAAACAGCGGATGCCGGAGCAGTGATGACGGAGTAAATGGAACAGGACACTTGACCATGCCGGTGGTCCCCGGGGTCTCTTGGCGTAATCAATGCGTAGGTTCCCCCGTGGTTTCAGCAGGATGCTAACGGACATTGCAGCTGACACTGATGAATAGAGTGAGGGTGGGAAGCGCGGCGCAGCAAGAGAAAGAGAGAGAGAGAGCTAAACGCGGTGGGGGCAACAGTGTCGTCATTACCACGGCCACCGCACCAAAGTTAATGACAACCAATTAGGCTCAGAGCCTCTTGCTGTTGTTTCCCATTCCCATGCCGTTTTACCCCGCACACCCCCAGGGCCTAAGGGAGAAAGAAGAGTTTCCAGTTTATTAATAAATGATTTATGTCTGTGGTATTAATGCAAAAAAAATCCTATTTCCTCGCTGATTGTGTTGGCAATAAATCCAGAGCACATTATACTGTGGTTCCCCTACACATTGAGAAACTATCTTATTAAAGTGAAATGGATATAAATAATTTCATTTTCCAGCGTGGAATTAATTTAACTAAAAACAAGACTGTGACAGATTCGGCTAATATCTCAAAAGCTTGATCAATAGACGTTGTTATCGGACTGCATGAAAGACACGTCGGGTCAGAGCCTCTTGCTAAATGCACTAATATTTGCGGGGCTCTTATCCAAATTGATCTGTTCTGGGTGTGCAGAGCGTGGGGCGGTCTAGAATTAGAAATCCTCCCTTCACAGGATACACACATCATGAGGAGCCCGGGACAAACAGGCTGCAATCAGGAAGCTGTGCCTTACATAAGGCTAATCCAACACAGTCTTGGCACTCAGAGGAATTAATTCATCAAGGTCCACTGCTTCTCTCCATTACCTCGATCTCATTATTTCTACCCGGCAGTGGCAGCATCTCTCTGGCTGTAGGACGACTGCTTTCCTCCATCGGATGAGCTGGTTTAAAGCAGGTGGCCCTGACCTTCGGTGACTGGATTAACGTGTCTACTGCTTAAGGGGAACTCGTTAGTCTGAGGATTTGCTGAGACAACACGAAGTGCCTAGTAGACCACAGTCGGAGCATGGCTTATCTTAAAGAACAGCGTCATTTAGAGGGTTAAATCTATCTTTGTTACCCTATACATTTGTGTCTGATAATTTAATTTCGTGTTTGCACAAGTGTGTGCACGCATGTGTGTGTGTGTGTGCGCGTGCGTGAGTGTGAAAGAGAGAGGTAGGGAGAGAAAGATAGAGATTGTGTGTGAGAGAATAAGATCATTCATTGTGTGCCAGGGACTGAGAGAGATTGAGCAACGAGCATCTCTGTAGGAGCCTGCAGTGGTCCTGTATAGGAGAGAATGATACATGGCTTTAATTTGATGGCACTGAGGGGGGAAAAGGGAAGAAACCCTTGCAGAGACAAAGTGTTGACCTGAAGCAGCTCTGTTTTCAACCTTAAAACCTCTTTGTTCCAATAATTGAACACTTCATTATCGGCTTGGCTCTCCCTCTCTTTGTTTGTCTCTTTGTATAGCCATTTTTCACTCCGGAGGGCCATGGGAAGGAAAAAAAAACCTGGCCAGACAAATTAAGAACAAATCAATGGAAACAGACCCACTCAGAAAATTACCTACAGTATTTTGCAAGAAAGTAATTTGTTCGAGGGCATCCTGTTGCCGCACTCTCCGAGCGATTCTTTCCACCTCATTAGGATCCCTAGGAGATCTCGGTATAATCAACGACACATTCACACTTGTGTTTTAAAAGGCTACATTTATTGGATTGAGTCGGTAACTAGAAAGCTGGTCTGTTTGCATAACAGACAGCTGATTCACAAATATGTATTAAAGTCTGACAAATGATCTCTTAATAGCATATTTGAGCATATGCTCAGCAAATCTCCAACCTCAGTTCCATTCGGCCATCCCATTCCTACACCAAAGCCCTGATTTGACTGCATTATCTATGCTTCTAAATGTAAGGGCAGCTCACACTGAATTGACAAACATTAATGAATCAAGGTTCGGAAGATCTGTCTGCACCAAAGCCTGACACAAATCAATCCACTGATGCTGTCAGCCGCCAGTGTTCACCACATCAACATTTCACAGTGTTGTATCCACATGGGAGACGCAGTGCCTTTACCCTGTATGCTGTCTCTGATCTTTCCTTGTTTGTCAAAGGTAGCTCTCCTGGGTGCCTTGTGGCAAATATTTGTTTGCATGTCTCCAAGCTGCTACGGTATCTTACATTAGCATGCGCCTCACTGAGCACGACGCGGGGAAGTGAGTGAGCAAGGTTGCTCTTCACGCATTGGTTGTCGTACTTTTACCGACCTCCCAGTTTGAGAAACAGAGGCTACATGTTCAGAAATCCGACAATAAATACTGTACCAAAGGTATCGGAGGGTCATGAATATTACACTGGAACGGTGGTTTGTCGGTTTGCGCTTTTGTACATGACTGAGCTTACAGTAAATTACATTACAAAGCACATTGTGCTTCCATCCAATATCTATCCATAAACCTTTCCAAAGTGTTATTACAATCATGGTTCTACGATTAAAGTGACCCATAAAAGAGAATTTTCCACACAAATTCTTTATCAAACACTATCTATTATTCAGCAGGCGTAAAAGCAACAAAAAAAACTGCCTCAAAAGAAACCATAGAACAGAAGAGAGGTGTGGAAAAATGGAAAAGTGATTCCACTGTCATGGCTAAATATAGCTCACCATCAGAGTACGAGCTTCAGACAAGTTTGAGCTTTCATCACTTATTAATTCAAAGTCGCCTAACTTCATGTAGAAGGAAGGGATAAGGGAAGGATTAAAGTACAGGAGCGAGATATTGGAGGAGGTGTTGAAAGACCTACAGTCTCTTACAGAGCGACGTCTCCATCTTATCCATGCTGACCTTTGTTGAAAGTCATTTATACTAAGCACTCCCGGTGGATCTCAGTTTGGTGCACTGCCGCGACTCAAGCATACTGTGACAGAGACTGCCGACAGCTCTTTTGAGACGTCTTCATTACGAGCTATTATGCACCTTATTTCAGGTGACAATATGAATGACGGATGTTTGTTTGACTTTTGCTTACATGAAATCATTAGCGCTGTGTACAATGTCACAGGGAGAAGTACTTCCACAAGTATCTCATTACAGCAATAATTCAAACATACATTCATTTGAGAATATAATTGAAAAACAAACTCATGACATTGGCAACAGAACTGCAGCAGACAAACCATCTTTGACAGAATGCAGGAAGTCAACTACGCAACCCAAAGTCTTTGTTGCCCTCTGCAACGTCCCAACACGGAGCAGAGAACACTTCAGAAAAGAGCGGAGGGGATTGAAAGAGGAAATGTCAGTTGAAGGGCACTTTCCCTTCCGGCGCAAACCAAAAAGTGATGGCCTGTTACTTCACAGAGGGCGTATGCCATTCATCCCTTTGCCGGCCCAGGTTTCCAAGTCTAACTGCCACACCATGGTCCCCCTGCAGGGGGTGACAGTAATGATGAGGCGTGTCGCGTCACTGTCACCTTCACTAGCCCCCGTCCAGACAGCACGACAGATGATGGGCACGTGACATGTCGCCTTATCCGCCGATGACTCATTTATAACCTGGAAGCCACTGCTGCTGCAGAGACAGGCACGTGTCGGGCAGTCTGTGTTCTTTGATGGGGATGAGTTAACTACCAATCCCAATTAAAAGGTTCATTTGAAATGCAAGGCAACCGCATGTGAAATACAATAAAATGCTAAATAAATTGGGTATTTTTAATTAGTGATATCCACACACACACACACACACACACACACACACACCCTTACAAAAGCATTTTATGCGTTTGTGTCTGTGCGTGGGTGACGATAAGAGTGCTCACCAAAGCCCTTTGGGGGGATGCTGCTGCTGTCTGCAGGGTTGACAGCCCAGTAGTAGTACTTGAGACTATGCATAAGCTGCAGTACTGTGCCCACGCGACGGATGGTGGTGTAGATGGTTGCCGTGCCGATGAACTCTGCAGAGAGGTATGTGTACAGGGAGAGCTGCACCTGGAGTGAGAAACACACACACACACACACACACACACACACATATGCAATTAACCTGTGCACAGTGATTATACTCCTACATGGCAGGCAGGCATAATCCTTTAAAACCCACACTTCTACATTATCTTCTTGCCTTCTCGTTATTGCTCCAAAGCTAAGTCGATCATTCCCGCAGGTGTGTGGCAAAGAGCAACCTGCTTCCGCTGACCCCATATTAGAAAGATTTATATGAGTCCCAGCTTCCATTATGCTTAGAACTGATTAGCATGTCCTCCGTAATTAGCGTCAGACTCGACAAGAATTCTCATTCCCTCCATAGTCATTTTGAAAATACCACAGGCCCTTTGCCATTCTACACAAACGAGGAGATAGTAATGAGTCAAGAGTGAGTCATGGTTAAAAAAAAATATATTAAAAAAAAGTAGCAAGACAGCGAGGACGTGAATATGAGTTGATCCAGTCTGAGGCCACAGTAATTAAGCAGTGAAGATAATGGGGGATCACAGTGTAGGTTACACAACCTCCATGAAAGAAAGCCTCTGTAATAGAAAGGCCTGTTAAAAATCACATCCGGTGCATGCCGGGAAAAATACAAGGTCAGCTGGTCCATCTAATTAAACCTCGTCTAAACAGACGCCTCGGGACACCGCTTGCTCTCTGCACACCCACCAGACTTTGAACAGGGGGGACACGTTGAGGAGATGTGTGGACTAAGTGAAGTGTCCTTAGGGGAGAGGGGGGGGGGAACACACACAGGAATGGCAATTGGCGCTGCTGCCTCTAAAAGCACGCTAACCCACTTCATTACCTCTGCCCAGGCTCTGCCCCACCCTCTCTTTCTCCCTCCACCTCGCTCTCTCCCGCTTGCTATGTTCCATTTCAGAAGACTGTCGCAGGCGAGCCTCAGGAGACACACTCAGCCCAACACTCCTGTATTTATTTCCACAGTCCCCTTTTATTTATTCATGGAGGGACCCACTTCTGGCATCACTGAGGCAAATGTATTTGCTACACAAACCCAACTCCTTTGATACGCCACATCCGCTTTCACGGGTCATTATGAAATGTGGGAGGAAAAAATGTACTCTTGAAGATGAAAATAAAGACAGTGATAGTGTATAAGAGGCGAGTGTGACAGCCTACAATAAACCTGTGTAAGCATGTCATCTTATATCCTACAACATCAACACATTAGATAATTTCATTTATATGCATTCATTTCATAACTTACAAGAGCCCTTCTTAGGCCATGATGTTAGGTGCTTGAATAAAACTGAAATCACACCTTTCTTATAAGGCCCAGCAGGACTCGGGAGGGAACGCAGCACACCTGCCTCTTGCAGGGCCCAGTTCTATCTGGCCTGAGCTTACCTTGGCGGGCGTGTGGATCCAGATGGCAGCGTTGAACAGGATGTGGTCACACAGCTGTTTCAGCAGTGGTGCCCCGTGCGTCAGACCGTCCAGGTACTTAGCGAAAGACAGGAACTGCTCCAGAACTGCCCTGCTGATGTGCGCCCGCGACGACTGAGGGACGAAGCAAAGGTTCTTATCTGTGAATTAGGTTATGCTTGTTTGTTTTTTTTTTTAGAAGTCAATCCAGCGCACACTATGGAGTTAATGCGGCAGCAACAGTCTCAAATTTAGAGGTGTTTTTGACTTTACAAAGAGCTTCACTTTGAGGAGCCCTGTTATGACTGCTGTCTGGCACCTGACTCTGGTCCAGGGGGAGGAGAAGAGGGTGTGAGAGGGGACGATGGGGAAAGGGGGAGAGAAAGAGGGGGGGGGGGGTTAGGCATAAACAGACCTCAACCAGATGGCGAGCTATGTGCAAGTGTGAACGCTGGCAGTGGGAGGGATGCAACAGAGCCGGCAGTTCTCAGGTGCCGACTCTGAGTGCCTCTTAGTTAGCAGCAGCTGAATGCAGGCCAGCCACTGAGTGACAAAGTGGAGTCATTTCTCATTTCTCAAAAGAGCCAACTCCGTGGGGGAAGTCAGCGGGCTGCTAGACCGCATTCCAAAATGGAGAAATGAGAAGTGATGGAGAAAGGAAGGAAGAGGGGAGGGGGGGGGGGGGATAGGCGGAAGAAAGAGAGCATCAAAGAAAGATAGTGTTTTGTGTTTTCCCTATGGCTCAGTTCACAGAGAGCTGTTCATGGCTCAGGGCTCTAGTTCAGGTGATGAGGTGTCAGGGTGCTATGACAGACATGACAGAGCTGGCTGAAACTTACACTTTCGCTCACGCACTGAGTGAAAAACAACGGGAGATATAAACACGTTACAGGACAGCTTTTTTTTTCATGTCATAAACTTTTGGAACTACGTGCCACAATAGACTACACTTCTATTCATTACTCTTTTCTAAAATGCAATTGTCGTCTCTTCATTTCTCAAAGCTCTGTTCAAAGGAATTGCTGAAAGACGCCCTGTTGAGCCAACTATTTCCAGCAGACAGATCTATTTCTGGGCTCCATTGATACTATTGTATTGAGACAAAAGCAACAGCAAAGAGGATTTAGAAAAATGGCGTTTGAAGCAATATATTGAGACTCAATGCGTTGCGCTATGAGAAAAATAAATCAAACTATTGTGAATTATTTTCAGTAGGCCAAGACTCAAGAGCACCGTGCACTTTAAAAGACGCCAACAGTACCTTCTCTAGCAGATAGCCGATAACCAGAAAGCCCTTCCCTCCCAGCATCTGTTCCTGCATGGCAACTGAGCTCTTCAGTAGCTCCACCAGGAAGGCCAGGAGAGTAGCACTGTTGAAAAACAACAAAGCGTTATCACAGCATCACTTACACACACAGCTCCAGAAATATCTACCTACTGTATGAACCTCGACAGCCCCTTCCCTTTGCAGCTATGCCAGTGAAATGGTGTGGGGAGGGATTCTATAAATGGCAGCTACAGCAGCATGGGTGCAAACTGAAAGGGAACGATACAGGTCACATACAGAGAACGTTAGTAATCATCTGTCCTGCTCTTATATCTTGGTCTCCAGTCCAATAATAAGTTACCCTCTTATATGGCAGCGGGAGGTGGGGTCAGGGTCGGGGTAAGTGAGGCAGGGCGGGGTATGGGGGTATAGTAGCCTCTGCACTGGGGGCAGTCGGTCTCTTTGTAGCAGAGCCCCACGGCTGAAGTCTTTGGCTGAGTGACAGCGGCTCTAGCTGACACTCCTTAATCGGCTTTTCCTCACATCCTCTACTGGGCCCCTCTCCAAGGCCAGCCCGCATCACAGAGACAGAAACGCTGCTCTGCAGACTTGCACAGAAATACACACATGCAAATATGTACTCGCTCGCTCACACACACACACACACACACACACACACACACACACACACACACACACACACACACACACACACACACACACACACACACACACACACACACACACACACA